>JZLH01S0406928.1:0-15515 GCA_001188425.1 Eucidaris tribuloides | reverse complement strand
ACTTTGTGGTGGCATATTAATTAATAAAAAAAAGTATTTAATTGATTTATGAAATTATCATGATTCTTATTATTAGTATTGAAAAACATATTCTAATTGTGTCAGTATCCCTATTTGTTGGACTGTTTAAAATTGTAATATTTGTTGTAATTTTTTATTACCGCATGTACTTCAAGGTATACTTTCTGACAGTTGGTATATTATTGCCTTCTTTGAGTTTTGTTCACTTTTGTTCACATCAAAAATTTGGATGAAAAACAAATTCTCCGAGAACCCTACAATACAACATAATGATGTGAAATAAGAATGAACCTAAGTGAAAAATTCAACAGCAAAGGAATTTTGGTTCGAAAGCTTTGATGGACAGGGGAGGTATGATGTCATATTCGCAATGCCTCCCTTGCCCAGCCCCTTATCGAGTTGGGTGCAAAATAGGGAACCTCCTATTTTTACCAAATCAAAAACAATGCCGCATACCTATCAATTTAAAGAACAATAACTTCAGTAAAAAAAAACTATTGCAACATGCATCAAGTATATTTTAAACAATAATAAAAAAATTAATAATATTCAAAACTGCTAATACATGTAGTAAGAACTGTAATAATCATGACTACAACTTACATAGAATAAATGAAATAATTTTATTGACATCAATATTATGTTTATCACCATATGTTTTTTATAGAAAAATCATCATCACCAGAATGAAATAATATGAATAACATAGCAGTAGTATCGTAATTATTACTTATAACGACAACCAACTCCCCGTTCCCGTAAGAAAATTAACCTGAACGCCAATGAAAAAAAGGGCCTCTTTACAGCCACCGTACTCCACTTTTGATCGATCACATCGCTTGATAGCGCAGCTAGCTACATGATGTAGAGTACTAGAGATATCACACTAATACTAGTACATTACATCTTGTCGCGGATATCAGAGGTCAATGACGCCCATTCAATCTGCAATTTGGAGCACAACAAAGTCTCAAAGAGAAACATTGCAGATTGAATTTTCCGAAGAAAAATGTGACATATCAGCAGGATTGCATATCAGGACAAATTGATAAATAAATGTGTAAGTTAGTGTGTGAAGTGTCGTAACTTGTACATTCAAGTGACTTGTGTAACTGCTCGATTGCTCGGGTTGTTTGCCCAACGTAATGCCCCCCCCCCCAAAAAAAAAAAAAAAAAGGAAAGTAAAAAATGTTCCGACCCCCCCCCCCCAAACAGACTCTGTCTTGTATTCACGACGATTTTGATTTTTTGTTTGTTCAACTAATGTCAAAAAAAATGCTGAATTTTGTCATAGGGCATCGAATTGACAGTCTGTTTTGGGGTCGGATATAATGCCTTACGATAATCCACTCTTACTGGTCCTGAGCATGGGGGTAGAATGTCCTGAGGCTGACGGCAGAGCTAGTTTATGGATCACATGCGCCCAGTATTGGAAAAACAAACCGAAGTTTATACTGTATGGATTGAATGATCCAGGACTAATTAGATTTCTTTTTCAGGACACTGTCAGAAATGTAGGTATAAATTAAAAAATGAAATTGAAGTGATGAGTCATTCATTTTCAAGTTAGTGTTGAGGTATAATTGGTACACTATGAATTTGGAGCAATATTTCAGTACAAACTACAATTTTGTTGAATTTCATTCTTGTGCCACGACTGCATGAAAACAACCACTCAAATACTTTGTACACGAAACTACTGTGTCCCCATGTGTGCGATAATCTGACGTTAGATCATAGATGTCGAGGTTTTTCAGTCCTTCATTCACATCAATGTGATTCTTTTTTAATCCCGAGCCTAAGCACCCATAAACAGGTAAACAGTGTATGCTATAGGGCCTACCACATCTGTCTGTATTCTCGTCTTGGTGGTATAGCTCATTCACGTATCATGTGTGAAGGCATGGGGCAGGGTTCCAATAATCTGCCACCTCATTTCTATTTATTTATTTTGTAAGAAACGAAACTACATGTATTTTTAAACCAATCAGTAACTGTACTAAAAGACATGTTTTGATTAAATTCTTCGTTTTTTTGGGGGGGGGGGGGGGGAGCTTGTAAAGAATCGTACATAAAGTCAAGCAAGCACTCCCGTGAGTGAGCATACCGCATGCAACTTTTCCGATGCAAAAATAAACAGTTGCACACAGAACAAAGCTCAGTCGGCGGTATACAGCTTGTATCACTAAAAGATAACATTATGAGACCGCCGTAAACAGTCATAACGATTGCTGACCACCTGCTGTGATTTTGGCCAATAGTTTCATCCAAAATGAACGTTATTTTCATCAAATGAACATGGATTGGGGTGATTGGAGAGAGTGGTATGACTATGAGAGAACATGTCAATAATGATTTTGAACGATATTTCGAACTTAGATCTAACACATTGCTCATGTTGCTTGGTCCCCTAAACTACATGTTTCCCGAACAAAAAAAAATCTACGATTATTACACAAGAGGTAACACAACGACGATTTACATGGGATGATGGACAGTGACACAGGCATAACGTTAGATCTAAGTTACGCGTACTAACTGACTAATAGTATAATTGAAATAGAGATTCCTTGAACAACTTTGCTAACTTGTCTGTTGGTAACGTTTTTCGCGAAGTCCAAACCGGGGTAGAATCTACAACAATTTCCTCCTTGTACTCCATTTCCTTCATTGACCACCAATAGGCAAAGAGTTAAACTGTACACTTCGCCATCATCGAGACCTATAATATTCGATCATTAGCACAAATAAAAGTTGGGTTTGACAACAACTAACTTTGTTACTTACGTCCTGGAGCACGGGCCAGGGCCCAGCAGGAGAGATGCTAGCTCGTCATCGCTCTGAAGCTTCCGTGCAGACACCTCCTGTCGCCACCTGTCAAAGGTGTCCTCCGACAAACGAATTCGCTTTCGGCCTTTCACTCTACGGGCGTCTCTTCCACCCTTACTTTCCTCATATTTTTTCCGATAGCCTTGCCTTCGTTTCTTTTCAGAAATGACCTCCATCATTAAGAGTGCAGAACAAACAACGCTAGCCAGCCCGGCTAAGAGACGGCGTCAGCATGCAGCAGCTAGCTAGCTAGCTAGCTCGATGAACTCACACCACCACTGAATTCTACATGTAATCACACGTACACATACACGCGCGCGTCCGCACGAAATTTTGTACGATCGCTATTATTTTAGCTATGGTGTAATCGATTTCCGCTATTTTGTCCAAGTAAGATCCGCTTACCATTTTACCGACGTAGAGGGAGCTATACCGTTAAACAGAGTCCAAATGTCGGGGGGGACCCCCGACATTTTTTTAATTAATTCATATAAAAAAAACCAAAGACATTCAGAATCTGTTATTGGCGTGATGTGACCTTTGGGCATAAAGCTTTCAAATTGAAAACAAATCCCCAATACTAAACTTGGGCTTTAAGATACTTCTCCCAAATTACATCAAAATCGGACCAGTCATACTCAAGTTATCACAGTAATGAGCCCAAATCAGACATATTTACGGCCCGGTGAGCTTTGAGCTCCAAAATCTGATCAGTTTATTGGTGCCTCATAATACATACCACCAAAGTACAATTAAAAATCTGACTGGCCGTTCTCAAGTTATCATGGTAACGCGTACAAATCAGACATATTTTAGGGCCCGGTGACCTTTGACCTTTGACCTTTCAGGTCCAAAATCTAATCAGTTTATTGATGCCTTCTAAATACACACTTCACTCAAGTACACATGACAAATCAAGCAGGCGGTTCATCAGTTATCGCGGTAACGCGCCAAATCAACATATATTAGGCCGGTGACCTTTGACCTTTGAGCTCAAAAAAAATCTAATCCAGTTCATTGGTGCTCATAATACATACTTCACGCTGAACAGCCGATCTCTCAAGTTTCGTGGTAAACGAGCCAAATCAGACATATTTAGCCCGGTGACCTTTGACCTTTGACTTGAACTCCCAAATCAATCAGAATTCATTGTGGCTCACAATAATGCTTGCACCCAAGTTACATGAATAATTGAGCTGGCCGTTTCTAGTTTTCACTGTAAACGAGCCAAATCAGAATATTTTAGGCCGGTGGACCTTTGAAACCTTTGACCTTTCAGTGGCCAAATCTAATAGTTTTTGTGCGCTCTATATGCATACTTTCACTCAAGTTACATGACAATCCGACAGCCGCTCCTCAAGTTATAGTCGGTAACAAGCCCGAATCCAGAAACATAATTTTTAAGGACCCATGTGACCTTTGGGATCCTTTGAACTCCAAAATCTAATCAGTTGCTATTGCTCGGCTCATAAATAATCTTAAGCCCAAGTTAATGAAATTCAACTGGCCGTTTTCGAGTTATCGCGGTAACGAAGCCAAATCAAGCACATATTTAGGCCGCGTGACCTTTGACTTTGACGCTTGCAGCTCCAAAATCTAATCCAGTTCATTGGTCCTCATAATACAGTACTTCACTCAGTGTACATGCAATCACGACCAGCCCTCTCAAGTTATCAGCGGACAAGCCTGAATTCAGACATATTTTAGGCCCCTGTGAACTTATGACCTTTGAACGCCAAAATCTACATGCAGTTCATTGGTGCGCGTCATAATACATACTTAACACAAGTTCATGAAAATTCACCTGGCCGTTATTTCGAGTATCGCGGTACACGAGCCCAAATCAGAGCATATTTTAGGCGCCGGGTGACCTTTGACCTTTTGACTTCAGCCCCAAAATCTATCAGTTCATTGTGCCATCATATACATACTTCACTGCCAAGTCTACACGACAATCCGACCAGCCGCACTCAATTTATCGCGGTAATGAGACCGAATCAGACATATTTTAGGCCCGGTGACCTTTGACCTTCGACCTTTCAGCTCCAAAATCTAATCAGTTCATTGGTGGCTCATAGTACATACTTGGTCCTAGTTACATCAAAATCCGATCAGGGGTTCTCAAGTTATCGCGGTAACGATATCCGGTAACGGACGGACGGACGGACGGACGCACGGACGGACAACCCGAAAACATAATGCCTCCGGCAACTTCGTTGCGGAGGCATAAAAAGAAACTAGAAATTTGCTGTACCCACAGGACACGGATGCCCCCACTTAACATGATCAATAAGCATTTCTTATTGAGTTATCGTGTGGAAACCAATTTGCTAGAGCTGTGACCTTTGATCTGCGGACTCCAAATTTGAACATAACCTGTATTTTAGTGTCATCTACCTACACATCACAAATGCTTAAAATCCGTCAAATATTTATTAAGTTATCGTCCAGAAACCAATTTGCACATATAATGAGCTTTAACCTTTGACCTGCAGAACTGAATTCAAACTTGACCTGTATTGTAGTGTGATCCACCTACACACCAAAAATATTTAAAATCTATCAAATATTTTGTAAGTTATCGCGTGTAAACCAATTAAGGAGAATTGTCTGCGGGGGGCATAACAACTGAATAAAATACAAAGAAGAATTCAATCAATCCATTCTGCAATTAATGCATCAAAAACATGACCCATGATCCATCTTCTGACCTTTGAAGATGATGACATTGCAGCAAAGAATTCATCCCCTTTGTCGGGTTCTTGTCCCCAGTTGTAGGAGCTGGCCGGCGCGTGACTCTTGTCCTCCACAAAGTCCAGATTTTCTCCCCAACCAGGGGGTGGTTTGGAGGTTGTCTAGTAAAACACAAAAACAAATTTTGAAAAACAAATTGAAATATATAGAAATATGAGAGAATGAAATTTTGATTTCGGCAGAATGTTTATTGAAGGCTAAACAAGACTGAATTAAATACAGAGATATGTGGCAACCTGGAAAGGGGTAGCTATTAGACAAAAGAGGGTAAAAAAAGCCAGAGCTGTGTGAAGGTAGCAAGAGGAGTGAGAACAACTGGGGTGATGATGAAGGAACAATGAAACAAAAATTGCAATGGGAGGGGAAGTAAGATCAAAGAAGAGCTACGAAAAAGGGAGATCATGAGATGAGAGGTAGGGAGATTAAGACAAACCAAACAGACCAGGAAAAGCAGAGGAAGAGAAAAAAGTGTGAGCTGGGAAAAAAGGGCAGAATAACATAAATTGACAACATGAAAATATGAAATTTGATTGTTGTTTTGATATATTCACTTCAAGAGACAATGCATGACGATCAGTACTTTTGGATGTAATTAGGTTTGTGTTAATTCTGACGTTTATCTTTACGTTAAAATCACAATGCATATTAGTCATGGAAAATGTCATTATTTGCAAGTGAAAAAGAAAATCTTATTTCAGGATGAATGCTTAACCCACATAAAAAATAACATGTTGCTATAAATCTGTAATGGAGGTAGTGCATGACTTGTGAATGGTGACAATGAAAATGAAAAGTTGTCATTCAGCATATGATTATTACAGACAGTTAGATCATTTACCAAGGATAACTATGTTCAATTAGCTTTGAATTTAGCTTGCCTTGTTAATTTGTTAATTTGCTAACAAGTTGATCTATGCAAACCTAACTGTCACAGTTTCTAAAATTGTTAACTAATGCTGTGTGATAAGTGTCCCCTATAATCAATAACAATAACTTCACACACAAATATTTTGGAGTAATAACCTAGTTACCTTTGATTTTTCTGCTTGTTTGCTGGGTGATATCGAGAGGTCCTCCATGGCTCCCCAGTCCCCATCATCCCCCCATCCTCCATCTCCTCCGGTCTCCTCATCCTCCACTTTGGTATCCATGCTACCCCAATCACCACCATCATCATCCCATCCTAGATCGACGTCCGTCCTTGCCGCCGACGGCTTCTCCTTCTTTGGACTCGTCTTGGGAGTGGATTTCTCAGATCCGGACCGGCTCTTTGAGACCTTGGAGGTCGTTTTACTCGACTTGGGTTCCAGGTCCAAACCCCAGTCATCAAAACCAATGTCCTGCGTTTTCTTGCCTCCCAGTTTCAAGGCCGATGATGATTTGGCTGATGATGATGATGTTGTTGGTTTTCTTGTCGAAGCAGGTTGTTCTAGACTACCCCAATCATCATCATCGTCCCATCCTTGTGAGTCCCAGTCACTTGTTTTCTTGCTATTACTGCTAGTGTCCATTGAGTCACCCTCCTGAAATACAAGAAAATCACAGTTGGAATAATAATTATGATCAATATCACAGATCTAGATAAGTTTACAAGTTTGTTTCATCACTGCTTCCTGATATGCTTTTTATATATTTATCTAATATTAATTACCAATTGAAACTCAATTATGAAATTTCATCATGTGCTTCATCCCCCATCCACAAAACGTACACAATAAATTGATTAATGCTTAAATAAATAAACATAAAAATAACTATTAAATGTATAAATGAATAAATAAATATATAAATAAATATTTAGATAGATTACATTTCTTTTTTAAATGAAAATAAACTAGTAAAATACTAAAGAAATAAAACATACTAAATAATTATTCAGATTCAGAATCAGATTTGTTTATTACATTCAACATTAAAACCGTACAAATACAAAAGCGTAAAAATATACAATTAAAAACTAATATGTGTACAAAACTTAACAAACTAACGCAGAAATACACAAGAGTAATTTGAATGAGGAATTGGCTGAAAGAGCAGTAAAATGCCTCATAGAATGCTATCCCCTAACAAGTACAATATTAAATTTCAAAAGACACAGACAGACCAAAAAAATGTGCCTGAAAAAGTTATGTGACCTGTAAATGCCATGACTACAAGTATGAGCACAGCAAACTTCTTGAAGTTGGCATATGAAGGACTAACCCCTAACACCCTGTCAACCATCCCCCCCCCAAAAAAAACCGACACACACACACACACACACACACACATACATACACATACGTGTAATCACCTTCGACCGAGGACGTACAATTTTTAATGTTAGTGTATCTGTGTGTGAGTGTGTGAGTGTGTGAGTGTGTGAGTGTGTGTGTGTTTGTAACGGTAATACCGAGGACACACACGGCAATACCGAGGATACACACGGCAATTTTTACCTATTAAATGAGGACGAAACTTCTGACAACTGCGGACATATCCATTACAGTACGCAACCTCCAAATGCGGACGTTCTCTATATACCCCCAAACCTTGCTTACTGGTTGTAATGCAGCATAAGCACGTCAATTATTACAAGGTCTAAAAACGTGGACCGTCCCCGCTGGAAGGTATGTCCGCGGTTGTATAGTAAAATTAATCCAAAACGTCCACGATTGGAGGCGAACACACACGCACACGCACACGCGCACACGCACACACACACACACACACACACACACACACACACACACACACACACACACACACACACACACACACACACACACACACACACACACACACACACACACACACACACAACCCATCCAAATATATCACCAGTGTCACAATATACTAAACTGACTCACATTGATATCTCCCCAGTTATCTTTATCATCCCATCCATCATCATCATCATTGGCATAATCAGAGGCAGAATCTCGATCCTCATCCCCCTTGATCTCCTCCAACCTTATCCTCTCATCCCTGCCTGCATCTGTTTGAGTTGTAGGTGTTTCTGGCTTTGCTGCCGTATTGCCTGAAAATATAACAAATCTTGACACTATCAATCAATTACAGACAGCATTCTGAATTCATACATTTAGGGAAGTACTTTTTTGTGAAAGGGGTGGGGGGTCAACAATTTCCACAGTAGTTCTATCATACCCATATGTATGCCCATTCAACCAATCCTGCAAGAAATGTATCTATTTCCACAGAGAGTGGTGGTATCTGATAGACATACCAACAAGGCTTCTAAAATCATTGAAAACACCTCCAAAATCAAGCTGAATTTGTTTTGATAATACACCAAACACTACACATTTATTCTGAAAAACCTTTATTATCATCAACGATAACTGTGGTTTTTCCGCGTATATATAATCAGGACTGATTTTAGTCATTCGTTTGATGGGCCCTTTTATTGGTGTGCAAACCAAGAACTCAAACACCAAACTTGGTGATTTAGATGCTCAAATGTTTTGGTATGAAAATGGGGTACCCTTTTTTTTTATCAATCTCTGTGTTTTAATCCCAGTTGTTTAATTTTCAAATTTTATTTTCTACACACCAATGAAACTACAGTGAGTGCCAGAAACAAACTACTGTTCCATATCAGAATGGAGTCAGACAATGTGTATCACAGCAAGTAAGGTTTCATGGAACTCTTTCCCAAATGAACTAGGTATTTAGATTTTGTCCTGTTTCATATGGTAGTTCCATGTTATACAAGTTTTTATCAAATTTGAACATAATCTATCCATTTAGTATGTAAACAACAGGTTACAGTTTGTGTTATGGATTTTCAACACTGACCAATTATTTCACCAAGAAGAATGAGCGAAGATTAGTTGTAATGTAAATGTTTTCTTGGCCTTATTTTCTTATGACAAAGGACAGCAGTTCTTATTTAATAGAAAGATTAAATGCTGAAATTTTAAAGTAAGTGGATGGCTACGATAGCATTGCCACTGACGCAAGGTCATATGAGTTTAAAAACCTTGGTACAAATCTAACATGTTCAGATTCTTACTTGTACATTTGTCTCTGAATTGAACATGATATGCAAAAACCCAGGTGCAATCAAATACACTTATACAGTTGTGCACATTTCTAAGCTTTCGAGTTAGATAATGATATGCAAAAACCCAGGTGCAAATCTATTATACTCAAATTCCCAGTTGTACATTTCTCTGCCCTAGTTTTGGTCAGAGATAATGATATGCAAAAACCCAGGTGCAAATCTATTATACTCAAATTCCCAGTTGTACATTTTCTGCCCTAGTTTTGGTCAGAAATAATGATATGCAAAACCCCAGGTGCAAATATACAGAGTTCAAATTCTTACTTGTTCATTTCCCCAAGTTAAGATCCATCAACAGGACGCTTTGTTAATAATTAACGATCTTATAACTATATTAAAGCTTTTGAGACAGACATTCCAACATGTTTACATCTTAAATTGTAGATTTCCAGTTACGAAATACTGACAGAGCTATGTTGACCAAGGTTTGGGATGAAACTGTATTCTATATCTGCCAAAATTGTATTTTTATGCCTCAGCAAAGAAGTTGCCGGAGGCATCATGTTTTCGGGTTGTCCGTCCGTGCGTGCGTCTGTTACCGGTTCTCGTTACCGTATTAACTTAAAAACCGCTGATCGGATTTTGATGTGACTAGGACCAAGTATGTACTATGAGGCAACGATGAACTGATTAGAGTTTGGAGTTAAAAGGTCAAAGGTCAAAGGTCACCGGGCCTAAAATATGTCTGATTTGGGTTCGTTACCACGATAACTTGAGAACGGCTGGTCAGATTTACATATAACTTGGGTGAAGTATGTATTATGAGGCACCAATGAACTGATTAGATTTTGGAGCTGAAAGGTCAAAGGTCACCGGGCCTAAAATATGTCTGATTTGGGCTTGTTACCTTGATAACTTAGGAATGGCTGGTCCGATTTTGATGTTACGTGGGTAAAGTATGTATTATAAGGCACCAATGAACTGATCAGATTTCAGGGTTCAAAGGTCGAAGGTCACAAGGCTCCATACTTAGTGTCTTTACCACGATAACATGAGAACTGCTTATCGGATATTGATGTAACTTGGGTGAAGTAAGTGTTATAAGGCACCAATGAAGTGATCAGATTTGGGGGTTGAAGGGTCAAAGGTCAAAGGTCACGAGGCCCCATACTTAATGTCTTTACCACATAACTTGAGAACGGCTTATCGGATAACTTGGGTGAAGTATGTATTATGGGGCATAGATGAGATTTCAGAATTGAACGGTCAAAGGTCACGATGCCCCGTACATTTAAAGTTAGGAATTGGACGGGGATGCGGAGGCATACCCCATCGGCTGCGCGCAGCTGAATTGCTCTAGTTTTAAATTAAAAAGAGGCCCTCAACTTGTTACTCAGATACCCAAGGCCAATTTTCGTTAATTCTTGCATGCCTCTGTAAAGAAGCCAGGTCACCTGACCTTTTGATATGTTCAGCCACACAAATGAAAATGTGTACAAAGTCAGTAGAAAGTTTTGCATCCATGGAAACACAGAAATTCAATCTACAGAGGGTGCATTAGGAATTAATCAAAACATTAAATTCTCTCTCAAATTGATCACCCAGATTTACTCAAACTTTCATTGTTTTCAAGATTTGCTACATGTACCGACTGAATCCTCATACATGTAGAATGTGGTGAATATTTCCCTTTCAATGCATGGTAAACACAGTCTAAAACTTTGGAAAGGATTCATTCCTCACCTTGTGTTTGTTGACCTCCAGGGGCTGCGTTGGGTTTGTTACCTGACCTGTAGAACCGAGATGTTAATGATGTCATGGCCCACCCTGTCCAACTTGAGGCATTCTGGGATGCAGTGGCCGCAGCATTCACGTCAGCCTCTATCAAAACATAATGTATTAAAATGATAAATCAGCTGTTACAAAACTATCTTTATTATGAACATAGGAACATGACTTACATTTCTTTATTTTAATGTTATTTTCTTTACTTCACAAACACTTTGAGTTATTTATTCAATGAATAATAACACATGAGCATAGACTCCAACCCTTAGCATCTCCTTAACTGGAGATTGTCCAGCTTGGACTACCTTTCAAACAGGAGACTTGGCAAATAATTGGAAATGTGCATGAATAGACATGACGAGTGGAAAGCCCTAAGTCCCTTGCAAATGGGGTGAAGCTCAGGGGTTCTTGATGCTCTCTGGTGAAATCTGTGCCTTGTTTTGAGAGCATTTTTCCAACAAATTTAGTACAAAGCAGGGAAAAATATATCTTTAGTGGCAATTACAAATTGAGCTGGAGAAAATTAAACTGAAGCAGGAGATTTCCAAAATTCACCTTAAATTGGGAGAGTTGGGGTCTCTGCATGAGAATATGATTACTGTATAACTGTATATTGGTCCTACTTATTACACATTTTATTCATCATCTATTCAAAAAATGAATATATATACGTTTAGGTTCTGTTTTATGACATTAAATGTGATGCACACAGAACAAATTGGAATTTTTTACAGGAATTTTGAGCAGTATAAACACAGAGTCTCAGGATACATTCCACTGAATTTCCAAATTAGCATAACTATACTCCGTAAACATTGTAATAATGGAGTGGTACAATGGTAACAACACAATCTGCAAAAATATTGAATTTAAATCACCAATCACCTACCCATTTCGGTTATGAGTTCTGGATTTTCCGACACTTTCTGCAGCTTTTCTAGGAATGTCTTGATGGCCTTGAACGTGTGATCCCGAACGCCTTTGTCGGGGTCGACTGTTAGCGTACAAAGCGTGGGCAGCACCCTGATGGCGCTGTCTTTTAACGAGTAGTAGTTCTGAGTTGCTATCATGGACAGGACCCCGGCTGTCCTGGCTGGAGGGAAGGGGTCTTTCATGGCTCGGACGAAGGCTGAAGAGAGTACTTTTTGTCTTGTCTGTGTCAAAGATAAGTGATTTGGATTTAGTTGGTATGTTTTCTATCTCTTTATTACTAGCAACAACAGAGGTGCAAGGGATAAACAAAACGGGCATTCTCTCCATCAGTGTCTCTTTAGATGATAGGGAAAAATATGAATTTCCCCAAAACTTGTTTGTTCTCAGCTATGTTACACTAAATCTCATGGCACAAAATCTTACCAATAGGTACTAAGTCTACAGTGCTTGTCAAAGAGTAAAAAATATGCATTTCTTATGTTACCAATATTCACTAACGTTGCTTGAACAAAGACTGATTGATTGATTGGTTGGGGTTTAAAGACACTTTCAACACATTTGTGTCATTGTCTTGCAATGTATACGAAGAACACAAAGTTTCTTCCAGATATAATTTAGCAATTTGATGAATGTGTCTGAAGCCTGCCAATTTGAGAGGAAACACAACATGTTTTCAAAATTGTGAATGAAATTGATACAACCTTGATTGTTTCTATTCAAATATTATTATCTATAAAATGAAAAGTACTGTCATAAGTTCATTGCATATCACGTTGGAAATGTATACGGACAATCTAATGCACCTTCAGATCATGAGGCATCAAGTCATCAAATTGAAGAATTTTTCCAGTGTAGATAAATTAGTTTTAGCCTACTGCAGTAACAAACAAGTTTTGATCTTGTTGTTACCTGTTACGTTGTATGCTGTAGTCCAATGGGCAAACCACTTGGCAGAGAAGAACTAATATAGGATAATAACCTAACATCACAACCATTGGAGACATTTTTCAAATTAAAAACTACATTTTTAGTTAAATTAGTGTAGGCGCCGGACACTCATTTTGGTCGGGAACCCCTCCCCACCGTAGAACACAAACCACAACCAGTTTTTATTCGAAGGATGATTAATGGGATTTACGAAAATGATGTTGTGGTCAAAAAAGTTTGGTGCAGGGGCTGATTTTTAACAAAAAATGCTTTTTTGGGACAGAAAATCGATGATTTTCTATTTTATGCCAAAACTTATAATTGTGATGGTGAAGATGCAATTTTTTTGATGGATCTGTATTTCTTACATTATCTGAAAACTGCTGATGGTATTGTTTATTGTAAAACAATGTAACATAAAGGGGGTTTTGGTGGGCGGGAAAGAGTTCATTTTTTTGCTAATGAAGAAAATTTGTGATTTTCGTTAAAAAGGGGACCACAACCCCCTGATGTTTGCTTGTGTATAAGATTAGTATTTTAAAAACTGTGGACACCGTTTCTAACGTGTTGGTAGTAGGTTTTAATCACACAAAACATAATCGCGGAGTATTTTCCACAATAAAATGCAATTTTGGTCAAAAATTGAGAAATTCATAAAGAACTACATTTTTGCCCAATATCTGAAGGATTATTTAGCATATTCTGTTACTTTGGTTTAGTTAGTCATAAGAGATGGGATTTTACGAAAGATGGATGATGTTTGTCAACAATTTTCGTGAACAGAAGGTGTTTTGGGCCAAAAAACGCAATTTTGGAACGAAAAATCATGATTTTTCTTATTTCAATACCAAATACCTGTACAATTTGAATGAATGCCCTTTTTGTTGTGAATCTACATTTATTACAGTTCGTGCGGAAGAGTCCGGGTTGGTAATTAATTGTGTAAACAATGGCAAATAAAGGGGTATTTAGGGTCGACGCGGGAATTCCTTATTTGGCTAAAAAAATAAGAAAACTGTGATTTTTTTTAAAAGAGGGTCCAATTCCCCGAGATTGTTTACCGTAGGGTATATTTCGCCTGGATCGATATTTAATGACTAGTGGCACAGTTTCTAAAACTTGGTTGGCAACCATTTAAAATTAAGAAGTAATCGTTGGGGTTCTTTTACCTCAAAACTAGGGCAATTTGTCAAAAAATTGAGAACATCCGATAATTAAAACATCCTTTTTGCCCATCATCGTGATATATTTAAGCATATCTCTGTTACTTTCATTTATTTGATATCATAAGTGTTACAAAATTAATACATTGAATTCAACATAGACACAGCAAAACGAAACATGGGCCTGAAAATCGAATATGAAGTCATCGAATATTAGAAGGCAAGTGGATTCATTTTGCAAACATCGCCCGCAGACGAGAAAACATAACCCATGCCCTGAGGCATATTGTGAAAGGGCATGGTGTGAAATCTGGAGTCAGTAAATTACCTATTCAAAAATGCGAAAGAAAAAACAATAGCCGTTTAGTGTGTGTTCTTAATGATTTTTTTTCCTCGCAGAGAAAAAAAAATGAAATCAGAGTCCTAAGCGGTCACTATAATTCCACTAACAGCTGAATTCCAGCTCCTATATTTTAAAGGATCCAGATGTTTATTGCTCCATGCGATGTTATTTTTCTTCTAAATTAAAGAGGCAATCCGGGTTCTCTACCTCAAAACTAGGCAAATCGATAATAAAACACCCCATTTTGCCCATCATCTAAGATATTTAGCATATACTTGTTACCGGTTGCATCTTTATTGATATTATAAGGTTAACAAATAACTTGAGATCAACATATCGCCAGCATAACGGACACTTGGCCGAAAATCTATTTTGGGGCATAAATCAATAGAAATAATATAAATATGCCAACATTAATGTTAGCAAAATAAGTGTAGTTTTAAGTGCATATGATATAACTTTTTCTGTAATATGGCAGTCAATATTTGTGTTCGTCGTATAAAGTCAATCTGAAAAAGTCGCATGTTATCTAAAAAAGTGCTCCGCAAGTTATATAAGCAAGCCATTATAGGAAATGTTTCCCAATACACTACAACATGGAAGTGACGGGGTAAAATCTCCGGGTGCGAAATCGGCTCAGTGGGGGAGGGGAGGGACGTGTCGGGAAAAACAATTGATATTACCTATTCAACTCTATCCCTTCAGCAGCTAGTGAAAAAAAGATCATCTTACCGGGGGGGGGGCGGGGGGG
>JZLH01S0406906.1:0-16117 GCA_001188425.1 Eucidaris tribuloides | reverse complement strand
TTAGGTACAGCTTTCGATATCCCACAATGCAATGCGCTCGTTCCGTATCGTTTTGAAAATAGTTCCGTTTTTCCTGGATTTCTCTCTCTTTTTTCTTTTAAATGGCGTAAAAGTGGGATTTAGCGGTTCTAAAAAAAATAAAAAACTACGAGATTTTCGCGGTCCTGAGCTTCCAAACGCGCTCCCTAGCGATTTGAGGCCGAATAGCGATTTCGGCCTCAAATCGTGATATAAGAGACATCCTTAGAAACGGCTAGTCTCACATTCAGGCAGTATTCATAGGCTTCTGCCCATAGAGTAAACACGCGCCAACCCCAATCTGTACCGCACAAAAAAAATAAAATGACCCGGCTGGGACTCGAACCCGTGACCTTCCAGACCAGAAGCGGACGCTCTACCACTGAGCCAACTCGCCCGGTTTTGGTACTTGGTACTATTGATTCTTGGGTAATAAATACCACATGTTTCGTGATGAGGATGATAGGTTTTGTCGAGTTTCAACATCGTTTCCATGAACGCGTTTCTGTAAACGCCGTGTGGAACGTGACGATACTTTTGGTCGCCACTGCATGTACAAGGCCAATTCGTCGTGTGTCAACGCAAATACCACTGATATCATACATAATGAATACAGTTAATGGCCTTCGTATAGGCTCACGACATACAGTTAACGGTTTTTGCATGGGCACAAGACGAATTACCGTCTGGGACAGTGGTACTTTTGGTAATTGTCCAGCTGATAATTGTCTTAGACTCCATGGGTAATCTTCATGAAGGGGTAATTGTCGTGGGGTTGCATAGGGGTAACTGTTTCAGAGACCTAGTCAGAGGGGTTATTGTCTGGTGGTATTTATCATAAGAGTAATTGTTCAAAAGTAATTGTCCAGATACGAGTTTCAGCGCCTGTTCAATTTGTAATTTTGACCAATGGGGCGTAGTAATTTTCGAACAATTTCGGGAAGCATTATCACTGACATGCACACGAAAAGGACGCAATTATTCCGTACTGTTTGTTTGTACCCTCCCTATTACACTCAAAAGTATTGCAACATACACTATAACGCATGCATTTTGAGTTAAAGGGGTCTTTCTGTATTGATGTCCTAATGAAGTTTATTATTGGAAAATAACAAATTATTTGAAAAGAACTCAATGAATATAATTTCTCCTTTCTTCTCCAAGGTGTAGAGATTATCAAATACAGGTGCACCCACGACAGAAGGGCTGGAACAAAAAAAAAATTAAAAAAAATTCGCCTCCCTATAGGGGTGGGGTGTTAATTCACACTAGCATCGTAATTCGATTTCATATTTGTCGTCAAACGGTTTTGATAATTTGGAAAGACTTGCAAAACAAACAAAAAATGTCAATATGTTCCTTTGAAGCTGTCTCAGAAAGAAGACACCACGCCGCGAAGAAGAAAGCGCCTCCTATCTTCATAAGACAGTGGCAAGGAGTATACGCCCCATATTTTAACAAAGACCTCTTCACGTTATAATTTCTTATTCTTTCTGAATTCTAAAGGCGCTTTACTATTGTAAATATCCTAAAATTTACTGTCATGCGACTTTTCAGTACATTGGATACAATGATAAGGAGAGAAGACCATCATCTTGAATTAGTAGCGTTATTCTCCTATTTCACTGTCTTATGAAGATAGGAGGCGCTTTCCTCTTTGCGGCGTGGAGTCTTCTTTCTGAGACCGCATCAAAGGAGTATATTGGCATTTTTCTTTGTAGGAAGCTTGTCCAAAACATCAAAACCGTTTGACGGCAAATATGAAATCGAATTACGATGCTAGAGTGAATTAACACCCCACCCCTACAGGGAGGCGAAAAAATGTTACATTTTTATGTTCCAGCCCCTCTGTCGTAGGTGCGCCTGCATTTGATAATCTCTCCACACCTTGGAGAAGAAAGGAGAAATTATATTCATTGAGTTCTTTTCAAATAATTTGTTATTTTCCAATAATAAACTTCATTAGGACATCAATACAGAAAGACCCCTTCAACTCAAAATGTATGCGTTATAGTCTATGTTGCAATACTTTGGAGTAGGGAGGGTACATAGGCCTATATTGCTGTTTTTCAATGAAACAAATCGACATTAACAATGAAATACTTGGATCGTCATCTTGATGTGAATGTATTTCATTAATTCAAAACAGATTGAGGGGTTATATCGGCTGATAATGCAATAAAGTCTGAAATCTTAAGAAATTTTCTTGTACGAGATCTTCTCCTATTTTTAGAAAAAATAAACTATTTATGCGATAGGAAAATCAAAATCGAGTCTGACCGAATAAGAGTGATGTGATTGATAACTACTTTTTAGTCATTTTCAAATATCTAATGGCAATTAACATTGGTTTTTGTTGTTATTGTCTTTTTGATACAGACACAACGTAACAAAAAACTCAAGATGGCCGAGGCACGTCAAACTGATGAGTAAGTTAACCACAAGATCAATTCTGGGTAAACTTGTTACATGGTTGCCGACACTTCTATCCAGTTTGGAAATATTTCGTGCTCTCAAATGAGCCTCAAAGAAGACCAAACCACGTATTATATCGTTGGTTCAATGACACCATAGCATACAGTTTAGCTGCATGGCTTTACCACCCTAAAATGCATGCATATTTTCCGTTGTAATCAACGGCCAAGTTCCCTGGATTTAATATTGCCATTTATAAAACGTATAGTAATGTATAACTACTTTATAATCATTTTCATATATCTAATTAACATGTTACAATTATTTTTTTTTCATCTTTGTTGATACAGACCCAACGCAAAAAAACGCAAGATGACCGAGGCACGTCAAAATGATGAGTAAGTTAACTACAAAATCAATTCTGGGTGACCTTGTTACATGGGGCTGACATTTCTATCCTGTTTGGAAATATTCCATGCTGTCAAATTAGCTTAAAAGAATACCCTCACCACGTATTTTATCGTTAGTTCAATGACACTATAACATACATTTTAGCTGCATCGTTTTCCCACTGCTGCATCGTTTTTTAGCTGCATTATGTATGCATAATTTCCGTCGTATAATATCAACGACTTATTTTCCCTGATAATTGTCGTTTTGTATGTTTCCTAAACTATGTATAATTCACCCGAGTTTGTAGGTTAATGTGGCGCGTGGTGGGAAATCATTATATCCGATATCCGCCGCTAATTAAGAGTGCTCCTACCACCTTCCTTACCCCCTTCCCACCCCCACACCACGAATGCGCACACACACACACACACACACAGTGTGTGTGTGTGTGTGTGTGTGTGTGTGTGTGTGTGTGTGTGTGTGTGTGTGTGTGTGTGTGTGTGTGTGTGTGTGTGTGTGTGTGTGTGTGTGTGTGTGTGTGTGTGTGTGTGTGTGTGTGTGTGTGTGTGTGTGTTTCTGTGGGTGTTTTTTGGCATCAAAATGTTTAATTGCTAAAGCGCGAGTATTGTTTTGGTCGATCAGGCAACTTTTTGTCATGTTCTCTAAGTATCTATTATCACCCAACACATCAGAAAACAACATCAAATTGTGATGTTTATATCATTGGAGAACATGTAGCGGTATGTAAATTATTTATGAGAAACGTCGGGTTCCCCTCGCCCTGACATTAAACATTTTGGGTAATTTACTAAAAAAAAAAAAAAAAAAGGAAAATGTGTAAATGAGTTTAATAGCACACAATTTTCAGGACGTGGTCTATCTAAAAAAATATACAATAATTGCAAAGAATTACTTTATTTTTACCATTTAACGAAACTTGGGCTTAGCGCACACTATCATTGTGACTTTTACCTAAGTTTCATATCATCTGTAACATTTTACACTTTGCGGAGATTAGATGATAAGATGTCAGGTGCTTATACAGGCTTATTATATGTATTTAGTTTTAGATATTTTTTTAGTTGTGTGATATGTACATTGTAAAGTATCAGACAATTCAGCATGATTTGATGATAAAATAGACCTGATTTGATTTGACTTGAAAAAGAAACTATACTGATTAATGGTGATGATGATTATTATCATTATTAATAGAAATGGTAGTAGTAGTAGTAGTAGTAGTAAGAGAAGTAGTAATAGCAGTAGTGTTATTACTATAATTTACTACCACTACTTCTACTACTACTACTACTACTACTACTACTACTACTTCTACTACTACTACTACTACAACAACAACAACAACTACTACTGCTATCAAATTACTGCAGTCTATCCGAAATTGATATCATCAAGATTGCCGATGGCATTCCACCTGACCGCTACCTTCATCTTGGGGTCAAACTGGGGATAACTATTGTGCAACTACAACGCATCGAACAAAACTTTCGAGGCAACAGCGGCAGAGTTATGATAGATATGCTGATGAAGTGGAAGGTCAAGGAGGGTCCCAGTAGATCTCGATTACGGGACGCGATGGAAGAGGTAGGACTTGGGCTAACAGAAGATAATAAAGTCGGTAAGTAAACCCCTCTACTGCATGCTGCAAGACAGAAAAAAAAGTTTACCCGTTAAGTGCTCAGAATGATGAACAGATGAACGCATAATGTATAAACCTGTACGTTGTATTAAACATTTCTTGGAATAAGTATGATAAATGTGCGTTTCGATTACGAGCATTGTGTTTGTACGCAGAACACAAAACTATCATCTGTGATTATTCATTATGCTATGTGGATGACCACCAGCATTGAGTATTGGGGTCAGTGGGATGTTCAGGATCTTAATATATAGAGGAGAATTGGGATTTGTTTTATCTGCATTAAAGGCAGAATATTTTCGCTATCCACACGCCACACAACACACACAAACACAACACACACACACACACACACACATACACACGGCACTAATCACACACATTAACGAACACAATACACACACATACACACCAACCCAGACACACCACAACACAGCACCCAACCCCGGCCCAGCAGCACACACACATATATACACGTAACAGCACACACTATGCACAACGCACACACCGCCACACACAAGGTGTGCCATATAATAATTATATATATATATATAGTAAGGCTATATATATATATTATATATATATATTATATATATATAAGAACATCAACACATGCACGACACACAGACAAACACAACAGCTTTCATTCTATTTTAAATAGAGTTTGAGGTCATACGAAAGGAGGGGATAAGGTGTTTGGAATCGCATTTTTTTTTAGACATTTTTGCTAGCATATATCAATTTTAAAGCTAGTGTCATGTAGATAGTTATTGCACATAAATCAGATGATCTAACAAAATGCTATCAGTAGAACGGAGATAGTACATTAAACATCAGTTAGTGTTTTATGAATTGGTCAAATTCTTTCAATACGCTTCTCTATTTCACAAATATGTTATTCAAGAGTAGCCTGAGGGCAAAAGTGATGGTTTGTTTTGTTTCTGGAGAGCTGAAGAGCGATTGTGTGACTCTCTAACATACAAAAAAAACACATTTTCGTATAAATATAAACTCCTCAAAAAAAGTTTGGAAATCTGAGTTTGATCGGTTATATCTCCCGTTTAGTAGTAATAATCAATGCAACCATGGTATCATCAGAAAGATTATTTAATTTTCTTTAAAATGATACCCTATTTATTATGAATATGCCATCAGGGAAAGGGCAGTATCTTAAAATGTGGTGTAAAGCGTAAATTGAAAAGCTGCAAAATGACCAAGGTTCTGTAAGTCACACAATTTTTTGTTGTCGATGAGTGAGTTTCCCAATGTCTCTTAGGTCGTTATAAATTCTAATGTGAACATTGGCATGGATTGAAACAAACACCTGCACAAGTAATCAAACAACAACAACAAGTAAAAATTAAACAAAAAACACATGTATGGGCATTTAAAAACTTAACATAAGGCATTTAATCTCACAGACCTTTTACCACATTAACACCACAAAGTAATACAAAAGTGGCATTAGCTTGATTTTCATGGATTTTCTCAGAGAGAGGGTATCACGAGAATGAACTGGCCTGCATGCAGCCCAGACCTCAACCCCATTGAACATTTGAGAGATCGACTCGGCCAGGCTATACGGAAGAGAGTCACAAATGCAACAACATTGCCAGGTATGCGTCAATTACTGATTGACGAGTGGAATGCCATCCCACGGCAACGAATCACAAAGCTCATCAACAGCATGGCGAAGCGTTTCCAGGCGGTGGTGCGGGCACGTGGGTCATCCACCCGATACTGAACTCTGATCATGTCATTAAAATCAATGAAAATTGATGAAATCAAAGATCCATGTGAAGATTAACATGAAAACCTATGTAAATCAAGCTCCTGCCACTTTTTTTTGTTAGTGTGTTGTGTTAATGTGGTGAAAGGTCTGTGAGATTAAATGCCTTGTGTCCAGTTTGTAAATGCCCATAAAGTGTTTTTTTTACTTTTTATTGTTGTTGTTTGCTTAATTATGCATGTGCTTGTTTCAATCCATGTCAATGTTCACATTAGAATGCATAACAACCGAAGAGACAATTAGGAAACTCTCCCATCAACAACAACAAAAATTGTGTGACTTACCGAACTTTGGTCATTTTGCAGCTTTTCACTTTACACTTTACACCACGTTTTTGAACACTGCTCTTTCCCTGATGGCAAAATCGTAACAAGTAGGGTATCAGTTTAAAGAAAATTAATTAATCTTTCAGATGATACCAAGTTTGCTTTGATTATTACTACAAAACGGGAGATACAACTGATCAAACTGAGATTTCCAAACTTTTTTTGAGGAGTTTATTAACGCAATTAGATCAACTAACGAAGTCTAATAATTAAGCTTTAGGTAATAGAAAAAAAAGTTATAGAATACTCAGTTCAAGGATATCGGATAAAATAGCAGGCAATTTATAACTTACAGATATTGAAATTGGACAATTCGTTTTATTACTAATGATTGAAAATACCTAGAGTCATTGCTTTGATTGTTTTAAAGCTGAAAATTTGTATTTGCTGATTTAATGATTGCCAATGAAGCTCAAGGAGAATTTGTCTGCGTGTTTTCAAAAGTTTACCCAGTTGCTATTATTTTTTTGCCGCAATCACCCAAGGAGAACTACCCCCCCCCCCCAAACACACACACACACACACACACACACACAAACACACAAAATATCTAAGCTTAATACCTGTCATATGCTTCTAAAATATTAGTCTCCAATATTTACAAATATCCTCAACATTGTGAAATTTACTCACTCAGTGTTCGAAAATGAGACCGATACATGACATGATTTTAACGGTGAATGCTGAGGGCTCTTCAGTCAACTAATGAAGCTGCAGATAAGATGTGTATAAGGGTATACTGACAATTCTCACTAATCTCGTTTCGAGGGAATAACTCCCGAGGATAGTATCATGTAATTTAAATTATATTATGTGGTTATAGCAAATTTTGTAAATACCGAGGAAAGGATTAAAAACGTAGGTAGATTAATTGTCTTATAATTTACTAATCATCACATGGTCATACAACTATCCTTGTCTTATTCTGATATCCAGAAGTGACGTCATCATTCACGTCTAACCTACAAGGATCCATGACCGAAGCCGGAGGGTCGAGTAGCGCCTCATCAAAAGGTATGTAGTACTGGTACAGTAATAACGTTTTATCAATATCAATATTAATGTTTTAACTTTATTCTATATTGATCTAAAAACCAACAAGGTTAGCAGACAGAGATTAACACAATTACTAAATTGAAAGACTTTATTGAGAGTCAAATTTACACTGAAAGTTTCAAGTGTTCCCACAAAATCTTTAAACCCTTGTACCTATGCTAACTTGTCCTGGTCCGGTCCTTGTAATAATGACCGATAATTTCCAAATGGGGGAAAAGGGTCTCCATCCGAAGGAGGACCCAAGTAAGTGTATTTTGATTTATGGGTGCTGAGATTCATTCTACAGAGTGTCTAAAATTTATCCAATCGGGAGAAAATTATTCAAGATACTTAATTTCATAGAAAAGGTATGTGTATTTGGTATCCTATTAACGCAGGATGAATTTCTTGTTGATAAATGTAATTCAATGTGTGTTACTTTTTTAAATCAAAAGTTATGATTACTTTTGTCCAATTTGGCAAAATCACGTTTGTCACACTTTTGTCCATTGGCCATAATGATGACTGAATTTGTGGTCTTTTTTGCTTACAGAACTTAGAAAAAAATGAATTACAAAAAAGGGTTAAACAAATATCAAATGCTTTTTGTTTTTCAATATGTCTAGAAATGATTATCTACTAAGTAACATTTACACTGACATCATGATGATCTGCACATCTTATTCATTTTAGGCCTTTATTTTGGTAAAGTTATGTACACCCTTTGTAACATAAATAATAGGAGATCAGTAGTGAGTTGTGCTCATTGTTCACTGACAAGATGGTCAGAAATGAAAGACTCAGTGACTTAATCTTCCCTGTAAAAAGTCACAGAAATCTTCGCAATTACGGAGTAAGACAACAATTGAAATGTAGAACTCAACGATTCATAAACAGTGCAATCCTCTACTTCATTGATTTACTGAACGCGAACACTGAATTCTAAACAGAACTGTTCTGCATAGAACCGGACAATGCATCATGCAATACTATTTATAATTATATGTCCTATTTATATTGTGATGTTACAAGCACTTATTTATTTATTTCTGAATTTTCTGTAAATAGGTAATTGTGTATTTGTATTTTTTGGGGTGGCAATTCATTTCATTAACAACTGTATATAATAATCTTATACGTGCAATGCAATAATCGTCTGTTCTCGTTAAAACTGTCAATTTACATAAACTTCCCACAGTTTTACATCATTTTTAAAATTTTCAAGATTTTTTTTTATAATGGAAAATGTATTTCAACTTTTATATGAAATAATACCAGGCAAATTTTCTGTACATGTCTCTTAAGTATAATGCATTTATTTATTGCTTATACTTGTCTCATATTGCCAAGGTAATGAAATTCTGTAGTGTTATATTATTATTTTGAAAATATCAATTATTTACATTTGGCAATTCATTTCATTTTTCAACTCTATACAATCTTATACGTACAATCCAATAACCGTCTGTTTTCTTACAAATGCCAATTTATATAAATTTCCCACAGCTTTACATCACTTTGAAAAAAAAATTAAGAATATTATTATTCAAATGAAAAAAACAACAACAATGTATTTCAGTTTTGACATAAATAATACCAGGCAAATTCTCTGTACGTGCTTCATTAGTATAATTTATTTATTGTCTATAATTGTCTCATATTGTCAAGCTACCCAAATTCTCTAGTTTTATATTATTATTTTGAAAATTTCAAGTATGTCAATATTTAAGTCATATTATCCACACTAGTCAGATTATCTTTATATGTCTCAATTATGTGTCTACTATTATTATCACAACAAAACAAATATAATATGCCTGTAGAATTTCAATATAAATATATTTCCTTAATTTGAATGTATATTGATTTATTTGACACATAATAGTGCTGATGATATCTACTTTATCTATATGTATGTAGGATTGTTATTTTTATTAGAATTTGTGTAATGTTACCTTTAATTATAAAGTACGCGTTGTTTTACTCATGCAATGTACAAAATCTGCGATTCGGCGAAAGTCGCGAAAGATTTTTGTTTTAATAGACCATTCAATAAAATAAATAAAATAAAATAAAGTAATGCACAACGTGAAGAAATTGTTTTTTCAGCTAAATGGAACAATCAAACAATACTTTCCACACTCTTTTGGATTTCTTTGTTAATTGTGTAATGAAAACATGCAGAATCGAGTGCATGTATATTGCATGCCCTATACCGGCACAAACGCGATTTTGCGTCATTGCATAAAATTCAATACATCCGAAGATTGATACAACAAAATGAAATGAAATGAAATGAAATGAAATGCATTGTATTCAATTTATAGTCTTTTAGCTTTATGAAAATACGGTACCCAACCCAAGGTTGTATATGACCTTCCTATAATAACAAAAGGATTTTCACTGCATGGGACCATTTTTAGACACAGTAGGTAGGGGAACACAATATGTAACCTGAGAGAATAAGTCTACATTGCAGCAAATGTCCATTAGGAGAGAAACTTGGGATTAATTAGACAACAGGATCATTGAACCGTCGATTGCTGGATTTACCAGTTGTCAAAAATGCACTTGTCACGTTTGATTTAAATAATTGAAAAATAAACAACTGCACATCAAATAATGAAATAACATTGAGTATGGGTTACAGCTGAATATTGTCAGATATTGTTATACGGGGTTTGCTTAAAATATCTAAACTTAGTTTTAAAAAAAATCATTCTTTTATTCGACGTCAGGTCTGAAGTTTTGCTGGATGTACCACCCCCTGTACAAAATTAAAACTGGGTACAGTAGCCCATGAGTGTGTATCAGAAGGCGTCGATCCTGGCGGGAGGGGCGATCGCCCCACAATGAAAATATTGGGGGGGGGAACATATCGATTTCCCCCCCCCCACCCCTTCTTTTAAAATTGAAAAATGCTATATATGCAATGCAAGTATAAATATTTTAAAAAGCCACGGAAAGTACAATCAAACCATTAAACATGGCATAAAGAAGAATATTAAACATACAAAATTGACATTTTTTCGGCGCGTTTGCGCGCAAAATTCTGTATTACAGTTTGTTTTTCACTTTTGCCCCCCCCCCACCCATCCGAAACATGGATCGACACCCCTGGTGTGTATCTGAGTGTATGTTTAATTTTCACACAATAGCCATGTACGATGGCTCGAATACCACATCTGGACAACTTTGGTATGCAAGCTTCTTGACAAGCTCCAGGTTAATGAATGTTTTATTATGTATTAATGAGATTAAAAGAGAAAGGGTAATTCCTCATTAATGTGGATGACCCTTGCTTCCGTTATTTGGTTTTTGAGTTTTTACAGAACTACTACAAATCACTATGTTTTCAAAACAGAAAAAAAAACGATTGACTGCACTATTCACATGTCGGAATCAACTATAAATGTACAGAGTGGCCCAGAAAGAATGCTATAACTACGATCGCTAATTTCTTCGACATCATCTGTAATATGTCATCGGTTTTTATTTCAGCGGGTAGAACGTTCTTTTCACAGGAATATGATACCAGAATCATTGATTTTGAGTAATTCGTTTGAGTCCTGCGGCCATTTTTCCGAGGTAATGTCCTTTTTCCAAATTGGAAAATTTTTAATCGGCGGCGGTCATAGGAACACCGAGATATTCTCGTGTCTCAGCGTGCCATACCAGACAAATGGATATGTAGGTTACATCGTCTTCCTTATGAAATCGAGGACATTCCTTCCCTTTGTCTCGATGGAGCTTATTCTATGGCACACCGTAACGTGAGAATATTTCGGTTTTCTAATGATCGAAGGACTTTTAAAAAAATAGCAAATTAGGAAATTACATTGCCTCAGAAAAATAGCCCTACGATCCGAACACCTCAACCAAAATTAATAATCATTGTATTATTTTGTTGGAAAAAGAATGTTCTAACCCGTGAAATAATTACCATTGACATTTTGTGAATGATTTTGAAGAAATTAACGATCGCATGTGTAGCATTCTTTTGGGGCCACGCTGTATATATTATATCTATATTTTTTTCGTTCATATACCTACAATGTTTAGGTCTGTGTAATTATAAGACCTCAAAAAAATATTTTGAAAATAACATATTAACAATGTTAATCTTATGAAATTCCGGGATATAGGAAATCTAACCCAGAAAGGGGTCGGGAACATTAAGGACATCTATTACATAAATACCGAGTGTGTTGCTGGAACGTTTCTCATAGGTCATACTACCACTACTACTACTGCAACTTCTTTCACTACTATTATTTATACTACTGTACTTTACTTTACAATAACTATTAGTATTTCTACTGTAGTTGAGCAGATAAGTGAGAAATCATTGAAATTGTGATACAAGCATGAAAATTTGCATGCAGGGTCATTTTGGGCCAACTATTACAAAATATACTAGGGCCATGCGAAATTCCAAAATGTCGGCCATTTTTTCGCTATTTCTCAAAATGGCCACCTAAATTAGCATTTCGATCATAAAAATGCACCCCTTCGCCAATTTTAATGATTTTTTTTTGGCAAACTATTTTTTTTTGCATCTCGTTAAGTCCAAACAGAAAAATCTCAAACGCCATAATCCCCTCGTTCTATCATTTGCAACGAAAAAGGGCATAAAAAAATATGACAGAAATGTTTGAGTAGGAATCTACACCAACGTGGACACAAAACAATTATACTGAATGGATAGTTATTCAAAGTGTCGTATACAAGTCGTAAAAGTAACTGTTGCATGAAAAAAGTAGCGCATTTCGACTGAGCGTATTAGATGGGTATGCCTCCGCAAACCACACCCCCGCCCAATCTGGTTAATATTGAAAAGCCTCATTTTAAAAGTAGGTGTTGCCAAAAATCTATATTTTTACTAAAAATGATGAAAAAATGATATATTTTGCCCCCAAATTCCTTCCAAATCAAAATGTCATGATTCGTATCAATGAGAATACTTGTGTGAATGAATACACTTCAACTGCAATCATCCTCACACAAACTTTGCTATACCACCATGGAAATTCCAGTACAGAACTCCAAAAATGACTTTTAACCAAAATAGATAGTTTTAGCCCCAAAATGCCTGAAATGGCTAAAACGATACGATTGAGCACAATAATCCTGCTTGCCAGATATCTGTGCAGTTTTCTAAGCAGATAAGGCTGACTAAAACTTTGGGACCAATCTGCAATTTCAATAGAGCAGTCTTATTTTTCACCCCCAAATGATAAAATTTGACATTTTCTATCAAACAGTAGCTGATCTGACTAAAATGTCTAAAAGTAGGTAACTAGGACTGCTTTCATTGGCATCAGCATCCTCTTTTGCATAAGTCAGTGCTGTGTTCACCTTAATAATGCATAGTTTTTATCCCAAAATCTGATTTTTACCAACAAAGTTGCCCAAAGCCTGAAAACTACTACTACCACTACCACCAATACTACTACCACTACTACTACTATTACTACTTCTACTACATCTACTGCTTCTACTACAGTAAGCACTGTTCCTAATAGTACTACCACTACCTCTACTACTTCTTCAACGTATGTAATGATTGAAAACACATTATTTATTTAAAAAGGTTTTTTTTTTCGAATTTACGTTATGAAGCTGCAGCTTTTTCATTATTTTAGAAAATGACAGTGACAGTTTATGTTTATTATTATTATCATAATTCTACCTATCATTACCAGTATCACTATTTTATTAGTATTATCATCATTATTATTACTATTATCATTATTATCATTATTATCGTTATCATCATCATTATATTATCTTTGTTATTTATCATTATTTTCTATTATTATTACTACTACAAACTTGACTAGATCATTACTATCATTTTCAAATTTGCTGTATTTAACAGATACACTCAGCGTAGACCACCTCAGGCAAACACTCGTAGAGCACTATGAGGAGAAGCTATGCGTCATTCAGCCACGGCCCTGGGACAAGCGGGACTTTACAAATATAGATGACCTCTACACCGTCGTTACTATGCGCAAAGAAGATGTACCTGACCGGAGAAATAGGGAATACCAGAAAATCCGATTAGAAAACTCCATCGATGACATTTTCAGAACTACGATAAGGGGCAAGTTGCCCAAACGAATTGCGATATTTGCTCCAGCCGGCCATGGCAAAACTACAGCTGTTTTGATGATGGCACATGACTGGGCAACAGGTAAAGCTACTTCTCCGTTAAAAGATGTTCCCCTCCTGTTTGTCCTTAAAATGAGGCAAATGGATCGAAACAAATCGCTGGGAGAAGCAATAAAATCGCAGTTGCTTCCGGATATGAACGACGCAACTCCCGAGTCGATAGATCAATTCATCTACACCCATCAACAGGACTGCATCCTTATGTTTGATGGGCTGGATGAGTATGCTGGGAACATTACTTCTAAGGAGGTCACAAGTAACGTTATCTCTACCTTACTACATCACAAGTATCAAAAGTGTCGAGTACTAGTTACAAGTAGACCTTTCCTGACCCAAACCTTTGAGGATTCGGAAGATCTCCGCCGAAGCTACACATTTATGGACATAGAGGGATACACTGAGGAGGATTCCAAGAAGCACATACAACGATATTTCAGTGCTGATCCGGCAGAAGGGAATGCTTTGCGCACATACCTACATGGCAACGATCTAATCAGTGGCTTGATTATTGTTCCACTTTTCTGCACAATGATGTGTTGTCTATGGGAGGGAGACCGTCTTACTAATGTGTCTACCTTGTCTTCCTTGTTTGAGGGAATCATTCTTTTTATGTTGGAGCATTCAAAGAAGAATTTCGGGGCCATCTTACCCGACATCAACATCCTTCTTCAAAACCTCGGTAAGGTTGCACTCAGAGGGTTGCTGGCTGATAACAGGAAGATCGTGTTTGATGGTGAAGAATTCCAGAGTATCCCAGACCACCTGGCTGCTGGTCTCAAGCTTGGTCTTATCTCTGAGCAGAGGGTTACACTGCGGCACTTCGACGCACAGGGAAGGTCATCAAGATCGGACGTAGAGTTCTTTCATAAGCTAGGGCAAGAGTACTGCGCCAGCAAGTACCTGTCCAGCTTATCATTAGAACAGCTACAAACCGTACTACAGCAACTAAACAGCACCTATAAAATCAGGGAATTTGAGAATATCTTCCGATTCGTCTTCGGGTCATCCAACGATACACGTACCCGCATAGCAATCTTGGAGTATATCAACGGTCTTAGCTGGATCTACGATGGGGAGAAGTTTATATTAATCCTCAACTGCTTGAGTGAATCGGCGACGTGTGATGACGACATGACGCAGATTGTTCAGGCATGTTTTGAGGAAGGAAGGTTGGATATCGACGAAGCTTCAGTCAGCACAATACTCGGAATAGAGAGACTTCCTCGTCTCGTGAAAGAAAAGGTATTTAGTTTACGCAGACTAACATGATGTTATTAATAAAACCAACAACAACAACAACAACAACACTACCACAGTAACCCTACCTGAGTACTGACTGTGAATAGTAACATTAATGATAATAATAAACATAATAAATATAATCATAATAAGCAACTACAATAACAGAAAATAAGAAGTAGAAGAAATAGTAACTATAACAAAAGTAATCAGTCATACTGTTGATATGTAATAAAACAAGGATGATATCAATAGAAGTAGTAGTAGTAGTAGTAGTAGTAGTAGTAGTAATAATAATAATAATAATAATAATAATAATAATTATAATAATAATAATGAAAATAATAACTATATTTAATTCGTAACTGAGACGAATATGGTGATCCGCGTGTCCACTTTGATCTCTGAGGTTAATCAGAGTTCAAAGAGAATTCAACAACCAGTCTTATCACTGTTCTCCGGCTTACAGCTTTTCTCCTTAACGGTAGTCTATCTATCTTAGATTTCACAATTTAAAGCGATGACGTGCGCGCACGGAAGTACAATGTAGGTGTATAACTGGCCTGGCACTTGACATGAAGATACTGTGTACCAAATTTGGTTACCTTAGTTATCTCCAGTCTGGAATAAATTCAACTTTCATGGATGACGATACAGCTGACGTCACAGTAATTTAGAGAACAGGAGAGGATTGTGGATGATTTAAAATATGCACGTTTAATCAATATCACAGGCGTGCACACGTTTACAAGTTTTCGGGCGTGTAGGTGTTAATGCAGGTTCGGATGGTTTAAACAGGTTCTACGGAATGAGGAATTCAAGCTGACATCCAAAACCATCGAAAAAAAGACTAGACTGTTGATAATTCACAGGACGCAGCGGAGTAGATGGTAGGTTTTCCGACGTAAGCATACCCACATGGCTACACAAGAAAGAATTTTGTCACTAGAGTTTTTTCACTGATGTGAATTCTACAATAAAATTTTTCATTGCGATCCCAAAATTGCGGAATGCAAGAAAAAAAAATAAAAAAACACTGCGAAGCGTATATACTTGTCACGATCA
>JZLH01S0406750.1:29917-40795 GCA_001188425.1 Eucidaris tribuloides | reverse complement strand
ATTCAAAATCTTATGGATGTTTTCTCTTCTGAAAACCTTAGTGCGAGTTATTTGTCTCATCTGTTCTTAATGAATAAATTTTCAATACCAAAAATGCAAATTGCATAAATAATACGTCTGGCAAGCTCCGGCAAGCTGTCAGGTTGTTTAAGAGCCAACCTTTGTCAGAATAGTGATGCAAAAATTTGCCGCATTTATAATTAAACAGGGGTATGGGCAAAAGCTACTAGTGGCCCTGGTCTGGTTCCAGGACCATTTACATTACCTGTTCTTCATATTTATTGAGCCATAAAAAACTGGCAAATTTTGAACGAAAAAGGCGGGATTTCTGAAATAGTTATTTGACTTTGAAAAGTTCCATAATTGAAAGTGCACATTTTGGATATTTAACTTGAAACAAAACACTGAATAGTAATTTAAGGCTTTTGAACAAAATACGTTTTGCTCAATATCTCTGAAACACAAGATGTCAGTATATCCCCCTTTCTGTCAAAAGGGGAGGGGGCAGTACAGGAATAGAAATTAGCTCATTCACTAGGCACGGGAAGAGAAACATCCATAGATTTTAAATACACGTGTAAACAGTGTCGTATTTTCACACAGACCAGCAACAGTTAAGAGGCTCTTTGGCTTTAAAGGTAAATACTATGATTGGGAGGTAGCCCTCAATTGGGGAAAACTGTTTTAGAATCCAAGTGATCTATCAAGGATTCTTGCTGTGACTGTTTAGTGGGCAAAAACGTCTGACTCGATCGTTTGTAATCGAACTAAAGTATAATTGCGATTACAAATGTGTGTATAGGCTGGTTTTATTATAATCTTCTATCAGTGAACAAGGATATTAGTGAAATAGTGGCTTGGCGGAATGCCCTTGATTCTTCTCCAAAGTAAATAAATTTAAGGCAAACATCCTTCCATCCAAAATAAACACTTCAGCTAGTGTATACTTCAGGTATTCCAACTCATATGCGTTCTGAGGTAAATTTCACGTGTCCCAATTATCGTCCTTTAACTCCGGAGCGATTGTTCGTGGAGCTTAGCACGACAATTTGGGAATCTGAGCTATCTGCAAGCTTTCTGGGACAATCCTGAGGTTTCTCAGGGTTAGGATCTTCGGAAGTGAGTCCGAATTCATCGCTCACGAATCTAGGTTTGACTCCAAAATTCCTGAGACTCTAAGGGACTCCGGACAGCCCAGAGGCTAGACTTCGAAAACGTGTAACAACTGGGAGGTAAATCGTCAGAGGTATCCTGACGTTAACTCTGAATTTGCATAATTTCACGTGACACTTTACTCCAAATTCCCTGGAGGACTCTAAGGAACCTGGGGTAAGCCCTGGGTTGTTGTTTGTTTGGTTTTTATTTCTGCGTTCAAACAAATTCAAATACAATTTTCGAAAAGTACAAACAATGACAAATATAAACAATATGGTTTAACAAGGGTATTACACAAGTAGAAGATCATGTGGAACTGATACTATACGATTAATAAACATGACATATACAAATATACAAATATGATCAGAAATAATATAGTAATTTTTAATAAATGAGATATAATTGAACGCAGGAGACCACCATCGTGAGCGGTTAGGCTGGATATGGATGGGCCTCATAAAAAAAAGAAATGCCGGCGCATAGCTCTCTTAGAGATTAGGTGATCAAGTGGGTGCAGTGCATTTGCAGGTGTGAGTGCAGGAGCAGTTGTACATTTGAAAAGAAAGAAAATAACAGTTACATGTATGCGTTTCATAATAAGCGTTATTTCAAGTTATAGATTCTGGAGCGTAAGATTGTATTATTTGTCGCTTAAGTGCAGCTTTTAAGGAGTAAACACTTGTTACAAGATTTTTATGTTATCAGAAAAATTATTCCAAATGTCCGGACCAGAATGTCTATAGATTTGTGTGTTAATAATAATATTTGGGTTTGTGAGATGGAAGTTTCCAGATATGCGAGTAGGGTAAGAATGAACAGAAGTATTGAACCTAAACATGTTATTAAAGGACGGTGGAAGTTGATTATGAATGTACTTGAACATTATGATTGCTACTTGAATAGTATTCAAATCGTAAATTTTTAGTGTTTTAAGTTCAAAGAATAAAGGTGCAGTGTGAGCTAAGAAATGTGATCCAGTACAAATACGCATAGCTCTCTTTTGTAATTTGAAAATAGAATTAATTTTAGTAGAACCACAATTTGCCCATACGATGTTACAATAGGTATATACGGGAGAACCAGTGCATTATTATAATAGAAATAATGTTGGATGGGGAAGAAGAAACTTCAGCTTGGAATTACTCCAATCTTTTAGAAATGCACATGATAACATGGTGCAAGTGTTCATTCCAAGTCAAAGCTTCATCGAAAAAACTCCCAAAAATTTAGAATGCGTTTTCTTCTCTAGTGGCGTATCATCTATTTTAATGTGTATTTGCGTTTCTGTATTATGGGGATGATGTTTGAAATGTATGAATGAGTCTTTTTTATATTAAGAGAAAGTTTATTGGATTTAAACCAATTTGATACTTTGTCAATTTCATTATTCAATGTATTGTTTAAAGAGTTAAGGTTGCTATGAGAATAAATATATTAGTATCGTCGGCAAATAAGACAAAAGAAAGAAGGGAGGATGTATTTGTAATATCATTGATATAAAGAAGAAATAATATCGGACCTAGGATGAGCCTTGAGGTACACCACATTGAACTAAAAGAGGATCGGAATCAAAGCCATTAAACGTGACATATTGTTTTCTATTTGTCAAATAATCTTTAAACCATAAGAGTGGTTGGCCCCTAATTCCATAATGACTGAGTTTGGAGAGTAAAATAGCGTGATTAAGCGTATCGAACGCTTTACTCAAGTCACAGAATATACCTACAACATGTTCTTTGTTAGCAATGCACCTGTTATTTTGTCATAAATTTGAATTAATGCGAGGTCAGTTGAATAGTTTTTTTCTGAAGCCATATTGATTTGAATTGAGAGTATATTTGTTAGTAATGAATTTATGTAATCTATTGTAACGATTTTTTCTAAGACTTTGGATATGCTAGGAAGTAGGAAATGGACGATAATTGTAATTTCATTAGGATCATCTTTTTTGAAAATTGGATTGACTTTGGCTATTTTTAATAGATCTGGGAAAACTCCCTGTGATAATGAGTGATTAAATATGTGAGTTAAGGGCTTTGCCAGTGGGTATATTATTTCTTTTAGGAGAGTCATGCTTATTTTGTCAAAACCGTGGGATTTTGAGCTTTTAAGAGATTGGGTAATATTAATAATTTCACTGGGATTTGTTGGGTTTAAAAAGATGGAGTCTTGATTTTGTCGGAAAGATAGTTTTTAAAGTGAGTGTGATATTATTAATTTTGCTGGCAAGTTCAGGGCCGATATTCGTAAAAAATGAATTGAACGAATTAGCATAAAGATTAGGATCATGTATTTTAGTACCATTTAATGTAATATTAGCCGTAGGTGGAGGGTCGTCTTTTTCCCATGACCTCTTTAATAATTTTCCATGTTGCATGAGTGTTTGAACTGGCCTTTTTTATTCTGTTAGAAAAATATAATCTACGGGATATACGAATCAATTTTGTTAATTTGTTACGATAGATTTTATATGTGTTTAGGTTAGCGTCATTTGGATTGCGTAAATGTAATTTGTAGAGACGATTTCGAGTTTGTATTGATTTAATAAACCTTTTGTTATCCACGGATTTCTGGTTTATTCGTTATTTCTTGATTGCATAGTGGTACATTTTTTTCATAATAATACAGTAATTTATCATTGAAATATTTATACGCTTGTTAACATCATTTACATATATACATCTGCCCATCCCTCTAAGGATAAATCATGTTTCAACAAATCTATATTGCGTTTGGAATTCTTTACGATATACGCGCTCATCAGATGATTTATGGCAACATAATTTGCATTCACAAGTTAAAAATATGGGTAAGTGATCCGAGACTTCAGAAGACAATATACCCCCAATGGTTTTCTTATTGTGGACGTTCGAAAAAATGTTGTCAATCTGGGTTGATGAATGTGGATTTATTCTAGTGGGTTTATTTATAATCGAAGAGAAACCATATGAGTACATTAACTGCATAAAATCAATTGAGTTGTTGCTACCAGATGTGGGGGAGAAGTTGATGTTAAAATCACCAAGAATAAAAATATGTTTGTTTTCATTTCCGATTTTGTGAAGATGTAAGTCTAGTTCGTCATAGAATAATTCACAGTTAGTATCAGGGGGTCTATAAATTAATCCTATAATAACATTTTTGAGATTTGTGTTATCAATTTCAATAAATAATGATTCTGCTTGACTTAGTTTAATATCAGAACGGATTTTGAAATTAAGGTTTTGTGTAATATAAAACGCGACACCACCACCCCTTCGTCCTTTGCGATCTGCCCTTAAAAATGTATAATTGGGTAGATTGAAAATATCTGGAGAATTCTGATTGAGCCATGTCTCGCTTATTCCGATGACGGAAAATGAAAAGTTATTTAAGGAGTGTAAAAGATTTTCAAAATATTCAAAGTTCCTGTTCAGACTTCTGCAGTTTATATGTAAAAGTGAGATATTGTCTGGAGTATAAGAAAATGTATTATTGAATTCTTGGGGAGTGTAATATTTGCTATCGTGTACACGTGTAACGTCGGCTAGGATATCAGGAATGTTAACAAGTGAATCCATCTAGTGATGCAAAAAGTACCGGAGATTTGGGGAATGAACAACTGCAAAGGTGCATTATCTTGTGCATATTGGTGTGTTTGTGTGTGTACGAAGTGCAGGTGCGTGTGTTGATTTCAATATACAGTACAAATGAAAATACATGACCCATCTCGGTCACAGTAAAAGTAGTTGCTTGGGAATAACAGAGCAACAGAGCAGAGCCCGACCACCCTCGTATAAAGGGTGTAATTTTAACACGCAAAATAAAAGGGGGATAGATAATTGAAAAAGAAAGAAAAGCAAATCTATCCACATACAAAATGTCTTTTTCATATAAGCTGGCATCAAAATATACGACATCTATGAGCAACCGATTATGTAATTGTGAGGCTGCATGAAGTATACGAGTATAATTTATGATGTAAATAAAGTTAATTGACCGGTCTACAGACATTCATATTTTGACAGTTGAGTTGAAAGATTATTTATATGGAATTAGCATCCAAATAAATACCCATTTATGAAGAAGAAAAAGTGTTGTTTCCACATTCTGTTTTACAAGCTCGGAAATAAGTGGATTTTGACATAGAAAAGTAAATGAAAGAAAACGGTAAAGGAGAGGTGAGAAGAGGTCGTCGTGTGAGAGGCAGATTGCCCCCGGCATGATGCTCCAAGCAGAGGGACTTAAACTACAAACTGTCCCCAGTCCAAAAACCATTGCCTGATTTTTTTGGTTAGGCTTAGGAGACTAAAAGAAAGAACTGCAATGATCACAATATTTTGACTTCATGTAGAATAAACCAATGGCTCCCCAGTCAGAGGCAATTCACCGTCTCTCTATCAGGAGCGATCGTCAAGGCACCAACGTCAGCCATACGACAAACCTTTCAAAGATACTGACGTCCATGCAGTCCCAACAGTAATGACAATATGGAATACAAATAGCAAGAAGTATTTTGATATCTTGGTCATCGTCAAGAATATTGAACTTCAAAAATCATTTTAAATAGATTGAAGGCAGAAGAATTAACAACCATTGATAAAGTTTAAAATATTGACAAAAATTATGAAATTTTGAAAAAACTGTCAAACTGATCAAAGAGTGGACTCATCGAAATACATGTATGTATAAAGTATTTGCGCCACGACGATGGACCGAAGTGGAGAGGTATAGCCACGCCCTACGTCGGCACAAGACATTTACATAAGTCCATGAACCGGATAATAGGTACACCATATGAATGAGTTTTATGATGGGCAGATGGACAGACAAGAAGGCTGTTAGCATGCTAAAGTGTATATGTAATTTGTAAAACAAAAAGGTTTTGTTAGGCGGAGTCATACACACGTCCAGCGTGAGTGCCAGTGACCGTGACTGATCAGCCGTGGCCGTGGCGCGGAGGAAAGTCACGCCTTGTGCCAACGTAAAGCGAAGACGAGATGATTACTGTATAAATTTGTTGGTTTTGTTGCACAACAAAGAAATTTGTTTGTCAAAGGAGAAAACGTATGCATGCTAGAATAAAAACGGACCTAGTTGGTTGGTAACCACAATCACAATTCATGGGGAAAAATGACCGCGCAACGAAAGTAGTCCCGTTCAAAATTTAAATAAAAAGTTGAATGGTATAGAATTGATAATTATTAAAATACAGAATGAGACTAAGGTAATCATTATCATCAAACTAGCTAAAACAGTAAATGCTCGTCTCAAGCTGTGTGGATGATGAAGACTATTTTTTGCAAGATACATTTCACTCCTTTAACGCACAGTCACAGGGAGATTTAAAGTAGGGCAAATTAACATTAATGATAAACATACGTATCTTTCCACGTAATATGCTTTGCATCATGTATAAATAATTGAATTTTACAAAAATGAATATGAGAAAATATTTCGAGTCAAGCTGATGATACAATAAACCCATCATTATATGCGTGTATCATAAGTTCCACAGTGGAGCGATGCAGAGATTGGTCAGCGATATAGCGCGAATAAAATTCCACACCAAGCGCCACGCAAGACACATGCAAATAAGGTTTGATGTAAGTTAATAAGAACATGGAATGGGTTCTGTGATTAACACAGGTGACTTGCAAAACAAAGGAGTTTGCCGGGCAAATGAATAAAATCTTTGCGTGATTAACAAATTCGTACGCAGTTGCTTTATTACAACTGTTTCAGTTTAGAGAACAATAAAATGACAGGGGTGTTTTGACAAGCCAGTTTTAAGCAAAAAGTCAATTTGAATGCAGGGTTCGTTCAATAAGCAGAGTGCCGCAGCGGACCGTGGAATGCAGAGGAGAAACCACTCTCTGTATCAGCGTTAGAAGCTTGTAAACTATGGGTTCATACATGTATTTAAGCACATTATACGAATGGGTTCAATAACTGACACAAGTAATTTGCAAACAAAGATATGTGTTAGGCAAGGGAGATGATGTACATACTAAAGCAAGCATGTATCACTCACCCGACACAGGCAACTGGTAAAACAAAGAGATTATGTTGGTCGGATTAAAAAGATGCATGCCTGCTTTGAATCAAAGGGGACGTATAATTTGCATGAAAATAATTATGAAAATTCAGAATAAAATAGCAAATATCAGAGCGAGTTTTGACATTCCTGCTCATCAAGACCAATTCGGGGAGAGAAAATAACAGTTACAAACAGATAGATTCCATAAACATTTATAAATTTAGACCAGTAACGAGCCCAATGGGGGTAAGTGCAAAATTCTTGGATAATTCATGTATATAACCGGGTTAAATCATTGAAAGGTAGTGATAATCGTACGTGTCACCCAGGGCCCAAATGTTAAACGTATTTTGATAATTGAGTGTCCCATTATTCTAAGCTACGTAACAATGAAAGTCCGGGTGTTGGACCAATAGCACAATAAGAGCGGCATGAACGTCACAGCGGACCTGAAGACGGTCAGCCGTGGCGCAACGCCATGCCCTGTTTTCAAGTCAACGAAAGGTACACGTATTTGATTCAGACTTATGAGCACATGCATTATACGATTGGATCCTGTGATTGACACACGTAATTTGTAAAACAAAGACATTTGTTGGCCAAAGGAGAAAAATTCATGCGTGCTTGAACAGATACGGGTGTAGTTAACAACAATGATAATTTAGAGAAACTTACCAGATGGCCAGGAGGATATTACCGCGCATAAAAATTAATTCCATTTGGAATTCTATGAAGGGAGCATTTGGATATGATAAACTGAAAAGAAAAATTAGATTGAGTAGTCGTAGAAATTCCAATCATCAATATAGGCAAAAAAAAAATAATAAATGCTTGCCCAAGCGTGATGGGTGGTCAAAAACATGTTCTGGCAAGATGCATTTTTCTCCTTTATTGCATGGCCCATGGAGGGTAGAATCATGACCAGTTAGCATTAATGATAAACTTGCATATCTCCCAGGCACATGTTTTGTATAATGTATTGATAATTGATTTTTGTCCATTAAATATAAAAAAACCCAATAAGTAACAAACAATATTAAAAGTCAAGTTATTGATACAATGGAGTGGACCCATCATGCGTAGATTTGATTGCAACGATGCCAAGATTGGTCGGCCGTGGTGCGGAGTTGCCGCGCCCAAAGCCGACGTTAAACGCATGCAAATGGAATGTACAAGTTTTTGATCTGGTTGATAAAAGTTAAATGAGGGCATCACAGGAGTGGGTTCTGTGGATTAACACAGGTGATTTGCAAAACAAAGACGTTTGTTGGGCAAACGAGAAAATATATGCATACTTGAACAAATTCGAACATAGTTGTTTGTGAACCATGACAATAAAGAGAGAAAAAGAAATTGCAAGAATGTTATTGACATTTCCATGCAACAAAAATTTCAAATAGAACATTTGAATACAATTTAGTGTCATTCCATGCGTCCCGCATGCTCAAGCGCCACGGCGGACCAACGACAGATCTGATGTCGTGCACAGAGAAGAAGCCACGCCCTGTACCGGCGTAGAAACATGTTTAAACGATATGTTAATGTATTATATATAGGTTAATAAATACATGTTGTGAATGGGTTCCATAAGTCACACAGATGGTTAACTGGTTTGAATGTTTTGTATGTACTGGTTACTATGGAAAATTCAAGCATTAAAGTCATGTAATTAAATAATTTAGCGAGCACATCATGCAGAAATAAAGAAAACTATGTTACAATTAGGTTTACGAAATCCAAAATTAAGGGTGACTTTACACATATACCTGTTCCGGGGGTGGTAGAAACATAGCACTTACGCATGAAATGCATAACATGGCTTCCAAGGATAAGTTAGGCGTTTTGTCGGCCGTAAACTCAACACTTTGCTTGATAGTATGCGTCTTATGATAGTATGCGTCTTATATGAGAACTAGAACGGGATGGAGTAAGTGGGGTCACCACCAAGCATTAGAGTTGCTTATGAAAATATGCCACAAAGATATATATTTCGGAACATTTCAGTGATCATGAAACAAAGCAATCCAATTAACGATGGAAATACACCCCTAAAGATTTAAAACACACATTCAGAATCATGGGGATGTTGTGTTTGTGCGTCTACAAAGAATTTCACCTATCTATTCTCTGACTGTAAATAAAACAAAGAACTATTAACAGAAAACTGTCGACTTAACTGGAATGTAATTCTAAGAAGTTACACATTTCTTTGCGATACACTAAATAAAATGACTGTTAATCTTTTGTGACAACTTGTCAGTGTTTGTACAGTTGCGACACAAAACCAGAAGTAATTTCTCTCATTAGTTTTTTTTTTATAATTTGGTAAACAAAGGAACTGAGGAATCCTATGAAACTGATGTTTTTACTAAATGTTTATACTTACTTTGCATAAGCAAGCCCATGTAGTAGATGCAAGTCTTACTCATTTCCATTTTTGTACAATTGTTAATATGATGCTTAGAGGTTGGCATTTCTGTTAAACTCCCAGTTTTGTTTGATATAGTGTCCACACTTCTTATGGAAATCGCAAAACGATTTAGATATTGTTGAATAACATATTTTTTTAAGTTAAAGCAGCCAGAGGCATCTGGTTTTCGGAATATCCGTCAGTGGGTCCATTGCCAGTTCTAGTTTTCGCGATAACTGAAGAACTAATGATTAGATTTTAATTAAACTGGGATGAGTTAAATGTATAACCTATAACGCAAAGATGAACTGATGACATTTTTAAATTGAAAGGTCAGAAGGCCAAAGGACACAGAGCCGTATACATGTCTAATTTGCGATAACTCAAGAATAGTTTAACTTGGGTCAAGCATGTAAAATAAGGCACCGATGAAGTTATTCGGTTTTGGAGCCAGTTAGAAGTTCAAAGGTCGAAAGTTACAAGGCCTTATATATCTGATTTTAACTTGTTACCACAATATTAAACTCAAGAACGGCATATGGGATTTCAATGTAACTTTGGTCAAATGTGTACTATGAGTCACTGATAAAAATATTGTGTTTGAGGTGTTGAAGCGTCAAAGGTCAAAGGTCACGGGGCCTCAAAATGGCTGATTTGAGCTCGTTACCATGATAACGTGAGAATTTAGGCTTATCAGATTTTGTTGTAACTTGTCGAAGTAGTAGTATGAGAAACCAATTGACTACCTACATTTTGAAGTTGAAAGGTCAAAGGTCAAGAGTCACAAGGACTTTTTTACATGTCTGATTAGGTCTCGTTGTCATGGTAACTTCTTTAGAATTAATGATCAGATTGGGTATAACATGTGGCTTTTCGATTTCTGCCAGATTGTGTGGGAGTGTGGTTTGCAGAGGCATACCCATCGACTGTGCTAGGTCAAACTACTCTAGTTGTTTATTACAACAGCTTCTTTTACTACTTGCATACAACATTTAAAATATGTATTGGTTGAATATAACGGATTTCCCACTTTTGTGCGGAATTGTACTCAATAAACATTTCTCTACTTGAAAAGTCATATTTTTAATGAATTTTCCGTTGTAAATGATATAAAGAAGTGATTATTGCGTCTGATATTGTTCTTTTTGGATTTAACGTGATTGCAAAACATATATCTTGGCTCAAAAATCTTCGAAATTGGCCAAGGGGATGCATTTTTATGATGGAAATACTAATTCTGGCGGCCATTTTGAATAATTACGAAAAAATGGCCGCCATTTTGGAATTTCGC
>JZLH01S0406528.1:2767-20987 GCA_001188425.1 Eucidaris tribuloides | reverse complement strand
GTGTTAGTATGTCAAGTCATTATTGCTCTGGGTCTGTGTTGTTTGGCTTGCTGCTGTGCTTTCAATCTGTAATTTCTGTTTGTTTTTTATGCGTGTCGTAATGTCATTTACTTGTGGCGGAGTGGAAATTTTCTACAAGGGCCCGTGTTCGACCTAGTTGTGGGTGTACACATTGTCAAGCTGCCTAAGTTATAGCGGTTTTTAGCTTCAAGCTACATTGTCTGCATATTTCTGTGTTGTCTGTATGTTGTCTGTTTCTGGTCTGCAGCTTGTGCAACAGATGTGTGATCTAGTTCTGTGTTGTGCTGTCTGTTTGTAATGTAGATAGGTGTGTGTGTCTGTATGTGTCTGTGATGTTTGTTCTGTCGTGTGGTTGTGGTGTGTATGTCTGTGTTGTGCTGTATGTATCTGTGCGTCTGACATCTGTGTAGTGTTTCTCGCTGCTCTGCGTAATTTTGTGTGTTTTATTGTGTGTGTAATAGAACTAACTGTGCTAGGATATGTCTGTAGTTGAAACTCAATGCGTGATAAGAATGTTGTGTTTCTGTTTGTTTAGTATTGTTGGTGTAAATTAACTTGAGTATTTGAGAACTGATGGCAATTTCTCTATATCTTGAGTGTTCATCTATTACTAGTGGGTGTAGATAGACTTAAGCATGAGTGTAGTGGTAATTATTTGAGGTGGTACATGAGTTCTGTGTGTGAATCTGTGTGTTCTCTTTGTTATGTATGGTGTGTGTTCTTGTGAATGGTGTCCTGATTTTGCTGTGTGTTGTGTGATTGTGTGTCGTCTGTACGTGTCCTGTCACTGTGTGACTTGTATGTGTAGTTCTGTAGTGTACCTGTATTGAGATTTACTGATTTTGTAGGTGTCTGTAATGGTTTTGCTGGTGTTCTCTGTGTGTCCTGGTATGCCTTATTGTAGTATGTGTTGGCTTGTGTGTCTGTCATGTTTCTAGTGGATGCCGTGTTGTGTCGTATAGAATGGAGTATTAATGATAGTGTAATAAATATAAATAGTTTGTGTGGCATAGGTATGTTTGGTCTGTTTATTATTGTAAGGGTGCATCTGCTGTACGGGTGGCGGTTCTCTGTTTGTGGTCTAGATTTGTGTGGCTTAATGTTTTTAGTGTGTTTTGTATAGCCATGTGTTGTCTGTTCTTTTATGTATGTCTTTGTGGTTTGTATGTCTGCATGTGCCTCCTGAACACTCACAAACCCACACTCAAGGCTTACACAGACAGCTAACAGACATCCAAATACACACCATACACTTGTAGCGATCCTCTTTCCGAACACGCGATCACCTACCAACTCACACACATACAAAAGAACCGAGAAAAAAACAAAAAAAAAAAAACACAACAGCCAAGCACACACATACATACAAACACGCAGAGACACTACAGACCACACAGACAAACACACAGACACGACAAACATACCACAGTACAGACACACACACTGACACACACGGACAGCACAGCCACAGCATTTAAACACAAACCAGAACGATATCATACAGATACACAAAACAGACATGCACATACATACATGTCAGAAAATAGAAAGATACAGACACCAAACACATAGACCAAAAGACATACACACAAACTCACAGAATAGCAGAACATGCGCACACCATCACATACAGACAAACACACACACAGGAACACGAACAACACAGACATGACAGACAACATACAGACGCCAGAAACATACAGACACACGAACAGACACATTCAGACACAGCACAAACACATAGACATACAAGGAACACAGACACATACAGACAAACACACAATACACAAAAACAAACAGACACAAACACGGGTAAATACAATAGTAGACACATACAGACACATAGGCAGCGGCATACAAGCGAGACAAAAGTATAGCAGACATAGCAGACAACAGACAGCATGCACGGCAGATACACAAACACGCTCGCTACGAAAAACATACAGAACCTCACAGACACACACATACACATAAACAGAGCACACACAGACACACAGACACACAGACACATACATACACACAACATACATACAAACAAACTACACACAAAGCACTCAAACGGAACAGATACGATACAAGACAGCACAAACAGACACACAGCAGACACTTTGAGACAACGCAGAAAGATAATCCGACACACAACACCTAGACAAACACATAACAGACACACAGACATACAAACAGTATGCAAGACACATACAAACAAACACAAGCACACGACACAGCGAGGCAGACGAAAGCAGACACATAGACACACACACAGACAAAACATTCAGACAGCATATCACATAAAGACAGACATATACAGACACTGACCATTACACATCAGACATCATACAGACACACAATCACACATACACACGTAATTAGACACAAGCAAACACAGACAGTCTGACAACATAGATAGCACACACGAACAGACACACACATATTTAGTGATTGGCCAGGACAATTTGTGTGACGGTGGCGACAATCTGTGCGCTAGGTTTTTTTTTTCATGGCACACATTTTCGCCAGTGAGGCAAAACATTGGGATCAGGCAAGGAGCGTCACAAATTGTCGCACTGGCGAACAATCTGTGGCCGATTCTGTTCAAACTTGACGGCCAAATTGTCGCGCGCGTCACAGATTGTGCGCCGGCCGACAATTTGTGACGCGGCGGACAATTTGTTGCGGCAACAGCACGCCAAGCATCCTAGCAAAATATGTTATGCAGTGCAGCTGACAAGAAAAATAAAATCCATGCTAAGAACTTCCCAACTAGTATTTATTATTCACAATATGTCAGGACAGGTCTATTGTGTAAGTGCACACAGCCAAGGAGCAATAATTCACATGCAAATTAACTACCTCTACTGCATGTCATCAATGGCACCTTAACTACAGCAATGTTTCAATAGTGTTGCTTTAACTGTTTGCTGCCCTCTAAGGCTATAGTAAAATTGAAGATCAACATGTCAAATTAAATATATATATGAAGAGTTTATTTCCACAAGGGGGTAGATCCATTTTTAATCGAATGTGACTTTTTTACATTAATCTATACAATTTTAGTAGCTCTATCAGAAACGAAAAGTTGAAATTCCCGACAAAAAGTGGTCAAAATGGGCATTAAAAATGACTTTATTTCCAAAAGGGGGTAGATCCATTTTAGTTTATTTCCAAAAGGGGGTAGATCCAACACATAAAAATTAAGAAAATTCAAATAAAATAAATAACAACTCACATAGTTTTGGTAAGTGTGGTTTTACATTTGCATTGTGGGGTTCTTTGTGTGGTTAATTTGGTTTTACTCGGAAACCTTGCAATGTGGATTAATTTGATAAATTCATTTTTCTCAGAATGGTATTGGATCTACCCCCTTTTGGAAATAAACTAGCGTTTGTTTCCAAAAGGGGGTGCATCCATTTTTATCAAATTTCATTTTTTTGGCAAAATCCATATAATTTTAGCAGCTCTATAAGATAACAAAAACGAGAAGGTGAAATTCAATCTAAAAATTGTAAAAAGGACAACGAAAAATGACTTTTACTTTCAAAATGGGGTACATCCATTTAGTTTATTTCCAAAAGGGGATAGATCCAAAAAAAACACCAAAAAATGAAACCAAACATTTTAAAAAATTGAAAACTCACAGATTTTTTCTAAGTGTGGTTTTACATTCTAATTGTGGGGTACTTTTTAGTGTCAAGTTGGTTTTACACAGAAACATTGCAATATGGGTAAATTAAAAAACCTCATTTTTCTCAGAATGGTAAAAAGTGGATGCCTCACGCCCCTTGAAATAAAGCTACTATCATAATATCATACATAAATATAAATATACTATATCATATATAAACAGGGCCTACATAGAAAAATTACACTTTCAATGTGACAGGCTCAAAATCACTTTTATCTGCTCCACTAATTGGCAGAATCATTTGAATGGCAAGGTGATGCAAAGTATAAATTTGTCCACTTGGTTCATGTGGTCCCATTGGTGCCTAGATATTGACGTCCAAGAATTAAAGGAAAATGTATCTGGCAACTAACAGGAATAATTAGGAAACAAATGCCATAGTGAGAATTGTGAGAGTTATGGTACATGGTGATAAAGCCTAAAAAGGGGGCACTATGTGACACTTACCCTCAGTAAGTCCTCAGCTATAGGGAGGCGCTTATTGATTCAAAAAGTACATCTCCGTGTCGGGCGGCATGCATAGATCAGGTGAGGTCAGCTCAAGGCCAACGCACGTGCAATAATATAATTTTATATTATTATATCTATATTATAACTATATAATAGTTAGTTGGCAAAAACTGACAGTTACCCCCAAATCTTTCTTACCTTATGCCTGTTAGTTGCCGTTTCAAACTAATAATTAACAACGATATAAAGAAAACAAGCTTTCACCATTGTTTAGTTAGATTAGTTTATTACATTACCGGTGTGAGTCCAGTGTATGTGATAAAACCGCTAATAGGCAGTTGATTGTCCCAGTGACGCTTGTAGAAAACCATCCGCCACAAGTAAATGACTACGGAATAAAAAAAAGAAATGAAGCACAAGTAGCACACACGACGATAATGTACATCTCCCGATACTCGAAAGTTGTAGTCCTAATAATGATCCCACTAATTGAATGAACATGTATAGCACGGCAGAATATGGCAAATTAATATAATTTTCTATAATAGCAGCATTAAGCCACAATATGACGATCAGGTCCGTCAAATCAATGGTGGTATCAACTCCAGCGGGAGTTCAATTTCTACAAGTCCACTAAGTAGTCTAGTCAATCTAGCGCAAATAAGGGGTTAACCCACCACTAATTGCAACAGAATTGTTTTAACTGTCATGAATATCAGTGAGGTCTCCTAATCAGCACACTAAAAGTCTCCGAAAATTCAAGCATGGGAAAGTGTTCTAATTTGCATAATATGCAAATTAGCTTTCACTGTACAAAAATTTCCTATTTTCACCATCAGTGAACATGATAAGCACATTTCCAAATAAACAACTGTAACTTAATTAGCATAGTATGCAAATTAGTATCAATCCTGTAGAAAATCCATATTTTGTTTACATTTGATATGTATTTAGCCACAGAATTCAAACAAGAAATATCTTAGTCATGTTTACAATGTTAACAAACACAATGGACACATTTTAAGAGTGATATTCTGAAAATATATTGCAAAATATGCAAATTAGCTTCCATCATAAAAGAGAAGATTCATGTTTTTACCTCTATCATCCATCTCAATACTAGATGGAAACATTTACATGTTTTGTTCAATAACATAAGTAACGTTGCAACTTGTTCAGATTTTAATGAAATTTGATATGAAGGTACATGCTATCAAAATACAGCCCGAGTTTGATTTTGGAATGTGTAGCTCAAAGGTCAAAGGTGAAGCTCATTAAATGCGAAAATAGCTACTTAACAGGTTTCCTTTCTATAACTTTAGTAATGTTCGACGGATTTTCATCAGATTTGGTATGAAGGTACGTGATATCAAAATACAACCCAATTTCGATTTTCCCTGCATTCACATCTGAGTCCCGCTTATCGGGGGCAGTTTGCGATGCCTTATCTTTTCTACGACCGACCATTCACATTACATTCAAGTGTCCCCGCTACACGGGGACAAATCACGGTTGGATTGATTTTGGCTGTGCTTATTTCACGCATGCGCATTTATGACGAAAACAGCTGTGCGACATCAATCACTTGCCCAAGGTCGCTCTCCTCGTTAAATTCAGGTCCCGAATCCAACGATGTTTCGCGGGGGATAAGTCCTGTAAAGCGTTCACATTACAGATTTCACGGGGAAAGTTCCACTTATCGGGACTTTCTCCGATAAACGGGACCTCATGTGAGGTCTCGAACCCAACATGTTTTGCGGGGGCAGAGGGAGAAGTCCTGTGAAGCGTTCACATTACAGATTTCACGGGGAAAGTTCCACTTATCGGGACTTTCCCCGATTAACGGGACCTGATGTGAATGCGGTGTTTGGAATATGTAGATCAAAGGTCAAAAGTCATAGTTCATTCAATGCTTAAGTAGCTATTTTACTCTGGTTTCTGTTTGATAACTTGAGTAATGTTCGACGGATTTTGATGAAATTTGTTATGAAGGTACATGATATCTAAGTACAGCCTACGTTAAGTTTACAGTGTGTAGGTCAGAGGTCAGTGATCAAAGGCTATTCATGTGAAAATAGGTAATTATGTATTTGAAAATGGAAACGAACAGTAAATGATTATCCAATCATTTTAGGGGATTTGAGCAGTATAGTGGCAGAAGGATCAGATGGACAAGCAATTGGCCCTTTTGGAGTTTGGAAGCATACAATGATAGGCGGTTTAAACATGTGGAATTCTGCAGCAGGAATAAAACTAGTCGTAACCAATACATGGCTTAACCAGTGGCGTACGAGCTGGAGCAGAGGGCAGACTGACCCCCTCCCGAAAAAAATTTAGCGGGAAAATCCACCAAACACCGGATAAAATGAAAAAAAAGGACGCACATTTTGGACTTGGTTACCGGGAAATTTTTGACTCTGCCCCCCCCCCCACTAACAGGCACCTGTTACGCCCGCTGGGTTTAACCACCACAAACGCAGACTCTATACATGAAAACAACAAGGAGGTAAGCATAGATTTCTGTTAGATTACATTCTAGTTACACTAAAGTATATATACAGGGAGTGCTAAAAACTGCAGAAGCCACCCATGTGCAAATATTGGTTCTGACCATAATCTAGACGTATAGGGATGCAATATTGACTCTTAAGAAAATGAAAGGAAGGAAATGAGACCTGTATGATCTAAAGCATGATAATACCCAATTTAGAGTAGCTACAATGTACAACTAATAGGATGATAACAGCCCAATCAGAGGATATCCCAAGTGATACTTCTGAAGATATCTGGACCCGGCTGAAAGAAAACATCAAAGAAAGTGCAGATGAGACCATTGGATTCATGAAAAGGCAAGAACCTGGGAAGTAATAAGTTATTCAGGCTACCCTGGTTAAGATGGGGAAAAGGAGGCAATGAAAAATAATGAATTCAAGAGGAAAGTGGATGAATAGGTACCTGAATAATGAACTTCAAAGAGATACAGACAAAGCATGAGAAAAGTGGCTTAAAGAGCAGTGTGAGGGCATCAAATAACTTTACGAAAGAGGGAGGATTGACATGATGCTTGCAATAGTCAGGGAACTTAACAAAGCACATCGCAAAAGGTGACATGCCAAGGAGTATACAGCAAATTTGGAGAGAGAAATTGAAAAAAGCAGACATTCAAAGGAGATGGGTAAAACACATTGAAGAATGATATGACAAGGATGCAAAGTGACTTTGCCAAAGTCAGATGGAAAGTAACGAGATGATAGATCAAGATGATATGAGTACACCTTTTCTTAGCTCTGAAATTCGAAATGCCATTGAGGAAATGGATAAAAGAGAATCTGGAGGAAGATAAAAGAGAATCTGGAATACATGAATTGCCAATAGATTTTTGTAAGAACTAGGATGGACAGATAAGAAAAGAACTGGAAAGATTATGTGTAAATATATATGAATCTTGGAACTGGCCTGAAGACTTTCTTCGGACAATCATGATCCCGATACCAAAGGAGGGTGGGGGGGGGGAATTCCACAAAGTGTTCTAGTTTCCTCACAATAAGTCTACTAAGTCTAATATGTCATGCATCAAAAATGATTCTATGAATCATCATAAGAAGAATGGCTGGGAAAGTTGAAAGTCTTCCGAGATATAATCAGTTTGGATTTCGAGCTGGACTCGGCACCCGTGAGGCTATTGCAGTTATCAGAAAAATCTGTGATCGTAGACTAAAAGTACAGAAAGAGGTAAACATATGCTTCCTGGACTACGAGAAAGCGCGTTTGATAAAATGAAATGGAACAAACTATTGGATGTGTTTAAGTTTCTTGGGAGTAGACTGGAAGGATAGGTGCCTTGTACATGCAACAGTGATCATGAGAACAGCACAAAGAGACTCCGAACCTGGATTATTGGAAGAGGAGTTCAACAAGACTGCCAACTTTCTATCATTCTTTTCAAGAAGCATTATCTCCGGATGCCTTTTACTTGGGCATATGACAGATTGAATCACTGTGGGAGGTAAAACAGTCAGTTCTGTTCGGTTTGCTGATAATAAGACCATTAGAGACAGGAAAGAGGATCCAACAGCTAATGGCCTCACTAGTTACAGTGGGGGAAAATATTGGAATGAAGATAAATATTGATAAAACAAAAATAATGAAGGTAACGCAATCAGGGGAGGTGAGTTGAACATTAAAATTAGCGGAAAAGAACTGGAACAGCTAAAGATTTGGAGTATACAACTGTATGGATCTGAAAAATTAAGAAAGTAGAAGAAAGGATGCTTGTGAGTATGGATATGTGGATATGAAGAAGAATATGAAGAAGAATGGAAAGAATAAGTTGGAAAGATAAGACAATTTAGAAGAGTGAATGAACAAAGGAACTTGCGAGAGACCATCAGAAGACGGAAGAAAAAAACTGTCTGAGACACATTTTCAGAGGACACAACATACTGAGAGATGTATACAGGGGACAATAAATGGCAAAAGGATGAGAGGTAGACCGATAACTGGGATAGTGTCTGATCTGAAGGGCGATTTGAAGTATTGGCTAGTAAATAGGAAGGCAGATTATATACAGAGGGGTGGCACAAAAATAATACTGACTTTGGTGTGTGGACCTGTCCCATTGGTAGAACACCACGAAGAAGAAGAAGGAGGTGCATACAAGTGGTATTAAAGATACTGGCTAACATTTACCACAGTTAAAAAAATCTGAGCTACATGATTCCCCATGCTACCAGTGTCTTTGATAAGGTCTAAAAAGAAGATCTGAACAAATGTATTTCATAATGATTATTTAGTGCTTTTAAAACGTGAAAATCGTGAGTTGACCGGATTCACCTGCCCATTTCCTCCCATAGACATACTGTACGTATACCTAGGCTATTTTCTACTCGCCCCGAGTATTGTTTATTCATGCATATCTTGCCGTTGGCGGTATAACTTTCCAAACTTTTGTATTCTAGGGTGTTTATTTGTCCATTTGAACACTACTATGTAGCTCAGATATCAAAGTTTGACAATTTTTTTTAAATTGAAGCTCAACAATGTTAGCCTATCACTTTAATATACAGCCTTTGTTTAATTGTGGATTTGATTATAGCTCATTGAAAATGTGAAAATATGTACACGTACAGTATCCAAAAATGAAGTTCCCATTCGATAAACTTTTAATGTTAGATAGATTTTAATGAAAATTGGTAAGAGGGTATATGATATGAAGATTTAACCTAAGTTTGATCTTTGAGTATGTTGGCCAAAGGTCAAAGGTCACAGTTCATTAAGTATGCATACATAGGTCTGCATTGGTCATTTGTACCCAGCGAGGGGATGCTACGCTTTGCGTCTTCCTTTAATTCATAGGACATGAAGCACGACCAACTGATTTTGTTAATCACCTGCATAAAATATGAAATGTAAACTTTATCAAACACTGAAACTAATTTGCATTGCTATGCAAAAACGACTGGGTTATCTGCAATTTTTACATTCGTCATGTTCACTGACCAGGAGGACCAGGCTTTAGAGTTTTGATTATTTCCACAGGGTATACCTACATGCAATATTATAGTGAAAATTGTGACTTCTTTGCTAATTAAATTACAACGATTTATTCAAAAATGTGCCTATCATGTTTCCTGACCATAAGAGCATCTTTATCAACAAGCAATTTCTTTAAATCTTCCATTTAGCTGTAAGATTTGGTGAAAATTTAATTTTCTTGTACAGGAAGAGCTAATTTACATATTATGCAAATTAGATTACTTTCCCATGCTAGGATTTTTGGAGACTTTTAATATGGTGTTCAGTGGACCTATTTTGATAGCATGTGCCTTCATATCAAATTTCATTAAAATCTGAACAAGTTACAACGTTACTTATGTTATTGAACAAAACATGTAAATGTTTCTATTATTGAGATGGATGATGGAGGTAAAAACACAAATCTTCTCTTCTCTAATTTGCATATGTTGCAATTTTTTTCAGAATATCACTCTGAAAATGTGTCTATTGTGTTTGTTAACACTGTAGACATGACTTAAATTTTTTTTGTTTGAATTCTGTGGCTAAATGCACATTAAATGTAAGCAAGATATGGATTTTTTCGGTAAGATTGATACTAATTTGCATATTATGCTAATTAAGTTATAGTTGTTTATTTGGAAATGTGCTTATCATGTTCACTGATGGTGAATACATTTATTTTGAAAATAGAATTCTTTCAATGAGACATTTTGGCTGCAAACTTTGATGAAAATAGGAAATTCTTGTACAGTGAAAGCTAATTTGCATATTATGCAAATTAGAACACTTTCCCATGCTTGAATTTTCGGAGACTTTTAGTGTGGTGATAAGGCGACCTCACTGATAGTCATGACAGTTAAAACAATTCTGTTGCAATTAGTGGTGGGTAAGGTGCTATTTTGACTGGACTATAAGGTGACTATTTGAGCCGAGATCAAAAATGAAACTTCCCATGATTTTCCTTTCCTCGAAATATATATAAATTTAATATAATCTTTATCTCTGGAACCATCCAATTTCTACTAACTAAAAAACACTGGAGTTGCAGGATCAAACCCGAAGCTTCTGTGCTATTCATAACATTCATATTCATCTTTACAAAAATTAGTAGTCAATGACAATCCAGGAAACAATTGGTCTTAACCAAATTGCAGAGACTATCGTTTAAGTCTGGATGCCTCTAGTACATTCAAGTGCTTTACATACCAATCTAGCAGGGCGCAGCACGCAATAATATTTTTTTTTCTTGTTAATGACACAGGCACACAAACTACAACTGGTTAAGAGGCACTAATGATATGTGGCAATAATTTTCTCAAGATTATGACAATCAGGAAAGTTATTTATAAAAACAATAATCCATTGCTGTATTTTCATTTTCTCACAGACTACCGGAAGGGGAAACAGTCTGTATCCAAAGAGAGACAGAAGAAGATTGGCGCTTGTAGAGATGGTGTCAAGGGAAGGAAACATTCACCTGATGGGAATGTTTCATTGAAGAGGAGTATGAGTAAATCATCCGCGCCACAGAAAAAGAAGAAAAATGTCCCAGCGACGGTGGACAAGGTATTGGCACGAATTTGAAATATAAAATCACTTAGCTGCAAAAAGATCACTGCATAAGGAAAAAGTTTGGAACATGGAGGATATCAAAATCTAAAAATATTATTATCTTTCTGACAAACCTGCAGAAAAATGTTTATGTATTTTGTATTTCACATAATTGGCAAGCATATATCGCCTTGTGGATTTTCTGAGGTAAAAATTTCGGTGGCCATTTGAAATTGTAAATAATTTTAATCAATATATCGAAAATAAAAGCCTGTGGTTCTCAGGGCATAATGGATCATTTTGGTCTCTGTACACACACTATAGAAGAAAATTTTTCACATTTTACCAAAGCGATATACTGCTTTAGAGGAGGCAATATTTATGGATGTGTTTTCGATTTGCACATCAAATCGTTTTTGCTCTTATTAGATCAATATAAAGAAAGGTACATATGAATACGATCATCAGAATGTAGGATTCATAAGTTGATTTTTTTCCTTTGAAAGATTAATTACAAATCATTTTAAGTTTAGGCCGTTGGTCATGTTGTATGTTGTAACATTAGTGTAAGTTTTAGACACCAAGTGCAATTTTCACCCACTTTATTTAGTAGAGTCTAACCATGAAGATTCCTTGGCAATCGTCGTACAGGATTGGTGTGAGTTTTTGACCTATGCCTTGATGAGCAGGTATTCGGTGTTCACTAGCTAATACACGAATCAGGTCTATCTGTCAAACTAGTTGAACGAATGTGTAAAATCGTAATTCATCGAGAGATGTCACGTCGCTGCATCCTGTTTGAATTTAAGCAGCGTTTATTTTCACGAAACGTGAATTTTCACTCCCGAGACTTTTTTGAGAGATGGAGATTTGTGTGAATCTTTAATATTAAATGGCTCTAGCTTATTTACCCCATAGGTTCATTTCGGGATGCGCAACTCATTCACATAATCTTTTACGTAAAACACAGATGTTGGCCCTAGCCAAAAAGGGTGTAAAACATAGAGGGGGAGGGGAGTACTAAGGAAATTACAGAGAAAGGTACGCAAACAATGGTTCGAACCGAATAAATGTGATTGTTGTGACATCGACGGGCGTATCTCCGTCTCCACTTGCCAATCCTGAGCTAGCTGCAACCAACCAACGTGACCTGCCACTTCATTAAATGTTGCACTATCCTGCAGTCATGTTCCTAACAAAGATCACAAGTTGGTCAAACCTTGCTTTAGTTATTCCTGGAATAAGCAGAATAATGCAAAGTTCAGTGACTATTTTAAATCTACACTGTATTTGTGTCTGGCTATGCGTACTGACGTACAAAAACAAGAAATCGAACTGTGGAATAGGCAAGGGAAGGCGGAGTTACACGACCGCGTTTAAGTCTACTCCATCGTTTCGGTAATTTAAATAATTAAAGTGACAGTAACACCCATTAAAGTTCATCTTCACAGTAAGACTTTTTAACGGAAGGGAGGGTTTCGGTGGGGTAGGGTGGGGGACAGTTTTTTTATTTGTTGTTTTCTCTCTTCTTATTATTCAATTTTGTCCTCCATCTGATGATGATGTTGATGATGATGATGATGATGATGATGACAGAACACCTATACGAGCGAAGTTCAAATGGGACAAGATCTTGAAATTGCACAAACTATATCTCCGGATACTGTGGATGCGGACCAAACAACAACTACAACGAGTAGCAGTGAAAGACAAACGGAATCGGATGGAAAGTATGTTTTGCATGCCGTATGTACTTAACCCTGTGATGATATCGTTAGCTATTGATGATTTATTGCGTAAACCAAATTTAAAACATGTTTGATAGCAGATATGTCTTTTTGTCAGTGGCATAACCAGGAGTCAAGTACAAGATGGACCAGAACATAATTTTCCTTAAAATGACGCAAAAGCTGGACGGATTTGGCCAGGGTGGTCCCATTTAGTGTATGAGGCGGTAACAGATAAGGGGGGTAAGAACCTATCGGGTGGTCCAAGGTGGTCCCGTTTGGACGGGGGGGGGGAGTATGGAGATACATGTAATTCACATTTACAGGTCCTTCTCTAAAAACACATGATATATAACAAACTTGGTAGCAATGATCCTTAGGGAAGTGCATTTAAGGTACTTTAAAGGGAAGGAATGCTTTTTGTAACCATCAAGGACCATTCAAAAACACTAAATTTTAATTACCCAGGACACATCAATACCACATTGAAGGTCTGGAATGGTGGCTACCCTGTCAGGATGAGAGATTTTGCATTTTTACCTTTAAAATTTATATATTTATGGACCTACATGTGTAAGTTAAACTTATAAAATTCATCAGAAATCAGAAAAGAAATATCCATAAAAAAACTACCTCGATGTCAGTTTATTTCATACATAGAGGAAATTGAGGTTGTCCCCTTCGGTCTCCAAAGGCTATGCCTTTGTCTCTCCTAATTATCGAGGAATAATTATTCAATTTATATAATTATTTCATTAAATGTAGTATAAGCCTGAGAGTTGTTATTTTGTTAAAATAATCCTCACTTACCAAATATGAAGTTTTATTTTATGTGGAGCAGCAGAATATTACGCATACATAAAAAATATGAAACTTTACAAAATGGTAAACTATCCAACATCACAGAGTGTATTTGATTTTAGGATTTTAGATGATTCAATTTCAATGACTTGCTTCTTCTGTGGCATTATGCAATTTAAATCTGAATAATTTATGTTATCCGTGTAATGTATAGAACTTGTAGCTCCACGATTTTTTTTTACTTTATTCATGCTGAATTGTAAACCATAAAGGGTTTGACGTACATGTATTTGCCTCACTTTTCATATTCCACTGCTTATTGAAAACAGTACAATACACGGAACACACTTAATTGAACTCGATGTCAACCATGGGACCTAGCGATAAAAGATGTATGAAATCATGGTCTAAATTAACTTGAAATACCTACTGGGTTTGAACGTTGTTGATGATTTCAATTCTCGTAAAATTTATTGCAACTGGATGTTCAAATCGTATGGAGTTCAAGCCATTAAGTAGTTAAACCTTTTTATAGAGAACGTTGCCTTTCCTGGTCACATAGAAGAAGTGATACATGTAGCTATGGGGGATTCCGTTAGAAATAGTGTTTGTCTGAAGTTTCATAACAGTTTTGTACCATAATCCAGAACTTCATAGGTAAAAGATTGGGAAGTTTTACTGGCACTGGCCAATATAACATTCAAACCCCGTTTATAAAAGGATTTTCTGGATTTCCATAAAAGCGAAATTTACTCTTAACACTTTTGGGTGCTTGGGCTAAAAATCCCAGGTGGTTACCAGGGACTGAGTTTCGGACAATGTGTAAACCTTTCCAAATTGCTACGATTTTCTGTAAAAACGACAAATGCTATCAAGACAATACATTTTAACTCATTTATTTGTTCATTTGTATCATTTACGATAATAGCATGAGGCAACTTCAGGACATGTCATTGGAATAAAAGATATGGATCGATTGTCTCCTCTCGGCAACTCAGGTTCGCCGATAGTACCCTGACGAAGGTCAACACTGGTGCGCAACAGCGTTTCGTTCGCCGATAGCACACTCAAAAGTGTAAAACATACATATATTAAACAAAATCACTTTCTGAATTACACCTGTATGCTCAAATCAAAGACTACTTACAGCGAAGAGAAAAAAAATATATTGCTGCCATTCTTTTACCCCTCTCCTTAGACAAATATTCATCACGCGATAACCGTCATTTTTATCCAGCGTGCCTTCGAAGGGTTTTAATTTGTTAAGCTCAAGAGAAATGTTCGCCATACCTGAGAGTGCATTGCTAGAAATGTTGAATTGTAACTTTTCTTTTAAGATGGACCGCCGTTTTGGATATTTGCCTCCTCCGCGAGATGAATGCAAGAAACCCTTTCCAGTACACACCTGGTTCGCGAGACCGTAGACGCGTTTGGGCTGAAATCGTAGGGACTCTTCGACCCATTAACTCTTGCGTGGGAATGCCCATAAAGCTTGACTCGAGATCAGTTGTATATCATTACAAAGTTCTTAAAACCAGAGCAATGAAAAGAGAAAACAGGAAAACAATCGCCGCTGGAATTAGATATCAAACTGACCATGACAAGGAGATGTACGATCTGATTCTTCAGTTACGCGAAAAGGAAAAGGTTGTCCATAAAACGGTAAGAAAAAGACACTAATAAGTTAATTACATCAGGTTTTTAAAAGGTCACATTTAATGGGTTGAATGTGATTGGAATATTTGTCGAGAATAAGAACTTCAATTTATTTGACAATTGAATTCTAAACTCGTCATTTGGTTTCCAGTGCTAACACAATACGAAAGAAACACCAACAGGGGAATTTAAATGGATTTGTTTTCTTTTCATTTCTAAGCTACTTACATTGTTTCAACCAGTATTGAAAGTAACCGACTCCTATTATCCAGCCAGGCTTGAATTTTATTATTCTGACAGATGAAACATCTGCATGCGCACACTTTAAGTTCATTCTCTCAATGTGAAATTTAGTTCTCCAACCGTAAATATAAGCAACGTAAAAACACTATTAAAAAGTGAAACTAATTCGTTGTAGGTATGCCAAGTTCAGTCGTAGCTAAAAAGATTATTTTCTACTTGTTTGAAGACGGTAATAATTAGGAAAAGAATAAGTATTGATGGCTAATACTGGACGACGTAGACCATTTCAAGTACTGTGGGGGTGTGAATTTAGCAAGACGGTGACAAAGGCAGACTTAACTATGCGTTTAAAGGTAATCAATGGCATAAAGAAACTGTGGCAAGGACAGAACAAGTAGACATAACTTAGAGTCCTCTGAACCTGCATTTTCCCCATTTCAACTTACGCCTGCGAAGCTTGGGTTCTATGAAAAACAGATGAGAAAAGAATCTCGGCATTTGAAAATATATTTCATCGCAGGATTTTGAGAATACAATGGGTGGAACTGTGGACAAGCTCAATGTCCCTAGTAACTGGCTATTGCAATAGGTAAAGAAACAAAAGCTAGGATGTTTTGGGCATGTCATGAGACATGATGGTATGGAAAAGAAAGCCCTTATGGAATACATTTCCTGGAATTGTGGAAGAGAATAGACCTAGATGTAAATAAGACAGAATACTGAGAGAAGCATTTGGTTACCATGGAGAAAGCAGCAGGTGTTTGTACCATGCTGTCGTGAGGGAAGCTACGCTCCGAATAGAGTAAAGTAAGGAAAGGCGGACCAGTATTTGTCTTTGTTATCGCAACTTTTAGGGAAACGTAAGCCGTCACCCATCAACTCACATGGGGAAAGCAAATACAAGTAGTCAGGATTACAAACATATTTTGTATGGGTAAGCTTTACAGGGTGTACCAACCACCGTTTAGTCTAAAAAGACCCCTGGGCTGGAACCCGACGTTCACTCTGTGTTAAGACTTTGTTAAAAAAGGCATGTACATGTTTTGATATCACCATTGTAGATAACCCATGGAAAGAAAGGCCAGACCATGGAAATTCCCAAGAGTGGCAAATCTATCTTTGCCGTGACTGTTTGCACACCCCAAAACCTCGTCAGCAAGCCAAGTACAAGTACGGATACTATCCCAGTGGAGACTAAGACAACACACAATGACATGGGTGATGAGCCAATTACACCTGCCAAAACTATCTTCACACAGCCAAGAACAACCCTTACCGGTGTCAGGAAACCAGTAGGAAGGTATCAGTCGGCGATTCAATAAATGGTTGTAGAAAACGAATGTGTCAATAAGTTTCAAGAGATTCTGTGCATATTTCATGCATATATTAATTAAAATCACTGTTTTCGTATAATGTAATAATTTATAAGGGAGACCCATCCCCTCCAATTTCAAAGATGTAAGTTTAATATGCGTTATTTTTCTTGTAACAATAATTATCTAATAATGAGGCACCAATTTCCTGTTTGTATTTGCATTATTTTTATATAAAAAAGAGTGTATATATACCCGCTCTGCAAACTAATAGAAGACGGAATGAAATACTAAACACTTTGTTCCTTTTTCATGCACAAAACAATTTCAGAAGAATCTATTACCACATCTCCAAAAAAAAAAAAGATTATCTTACAGTTGTGCACCTTGTTATCTCACAAATAATGACAGAAAAAGTGTGAAATTTTGAAACAAATTTACCTATCTGATTCTCAAATTGAGTTTGAAAGACTGCCGCCAGAGAATCATCAAGGGTATAGGGTAGAATTAATATACCGTCTGGTAGTTGATCCGTACTCTTACAAATGTACCTACACGACATGTCATACCTTGCTTTGCCATGTATGGCAACAGAAAAATGTGTGGTACACACTAAAAAAATAAAGGTGCGTACAAGGTGCAACTTTGCGGAAACAGGTGCAGAGCAATTTCTGCCGCGGTATTCAAACAAATCTCCACCTTTCACGGCTGAGCCCTCGCCCCACTCCGACATATTTGCAAGTTTGCACCTTTTAGGTGAACATTTTGCCTCCAATAGACGACTTTCTTAATGTATTCAAATTTATGGATGTTTTCTCTTCCGATGCCTGGTGATGAACTATTTCTTTAATCTGTTTCTATGAATACAATTTCAATACTCAAAAAGGAACGTGCATACATTATACTATTTTCTATGTCGGACAAGCTCAGACAAGCTTTCAGGTTCTCAAGAACAAGCTTTGTTTAAAAGGTATGCATGAAATTTGAATATATTACGAAAACGGCCCATAGGTCCACAGTTTGCACCTTAAAATGATGAAAATAATACACTGCTTCGGCTCAACAATATATAATTATGTAAAAACATTTTTCATTTCATTTCATTTATTTATTTTCATTTCCAACAAAGTATAATGTATGTACATGTGTATATAAACAAATTGAAGAACATAAACACGAAGTAATTAATTAAATATGTACAGTGTATGGCAAGCCATAAAGGAATCAAAGATATTTGTTCCACCTTCCACAAAATTATA
>JZLH01S0406527.1:21665-29165 GCA_001188425.1 Eucidaris tribuloides | reverse complement strand
TAAATTGCACCAGATTACTTGTGCAACACGTTCATTCACTGTGTATTTCTTGTTTCCATACAACCCACGCATAGGTGTACACAGCGGGGGGGGGGGTGTTGGTGGTGAACACCCCTGCCTTGGCAAAGTGGGTGTTTGAAGTTTTTGTGGTATACACACGGTTACGCAGGGGTGTGGTTTGGTATCAAACATGACCCTCTTCCTGCTGCCTGACTTTCTACATCTGAGGTGACCTTGAAAAAGATCTGGACTTGAGATAGTAAAAAAAAAAAAATATCAATAACCCGAGTTTTCAGCGGCTGGGCTGACAGTAAACATTTTAGTCCCAGGATTTGGACACCCCCCCCCACCCCATTGGCAAAATCTGCGTATGCCTGTGAACCCAAGTATTTTTTTTGTAGTCATTGCTTTTACTTGATTTTTTTTAACAAACACATCCAATCAGGTGATCAATTTCCTTCGTAAATGAATGATGAGGTACAATATGTAGGAATTAATGTTTCCATAGATACCGTGCTGCGCCCTTGTCAGAAAGACATTACTTATTCAGAAGTTAATCGGCTACCGTCATTCGTAACGGGGAATAATTAAATTGTTTTATGACGGTGATAAACGACTGAACCGATATTATGCAGCACTGCAGACTGAAGTAATGACCAAAATGTAGGATTTCCATTGCAACTATAGGCCTATACTCTCCAAAATGGAATTATATGATTAGGTGTTAATGCCAGTAGTCTTGGTGATGTAGGATCTTAATATGTCAATTCAAACACAATGTCATTCAGCTGCACCAGATAACTTGTGCAAAACGAACATTCATTGCATATTTCTTGTTTTCATATACAACCCAGGCATAGGCGTAGAAGGTGGGGTGTACGGGTGGTTAAACACCACCGTAGACCGGCAGCCCGGGAGATTTATTCAAGTGAAAAGCGCCCCAACAACTGACCCCATAGGTTGAAAGGGTTCCACCCCTAGATCACGAAAATGCATTCCTGCCGGGTCATAGCCGTGGCTTTCCCGCCGAAAAACCGCTAAGCATAGTCCAAATTAGCCCAAATCCTAATTTTCCATGATTTCTAGTATAATACATGGGGATAGGGCATGTTTTTAACACCAAGACCTGTGTTTTGTACTCGTTCATCATCGCAATACATTTCTTTCCCTGTAATAAAACTTGAATGAGTCATTTTTTTAGCGGAGGTGGCAATATTTACGTCCAAAACTAGCCAAAATGTGTCCCTCGCTACCTAAAGATATCCATTTCCTTCACATTTTCAATTATAGTACGTGAAAAATAAACAAGTCTGCAATGTCGCAACAATTAAACCCATACGTTGAACGGGTTTTACCCCCAAATTACAAAAAGCATTCCTGCTTGGGTCACAGCCGAGGCTTTCCTGCCAAAAAGCTGCTAAGTATTCCTACCGATCGTGTCCGGACAGTTACCCTCTAAAACACTCCTCTTTTATCCGCGGAAACGTTGGACACGACTTTGGCGTGAAACTGTTTTTGGAAAAAGAATGCTTTCCTTCCTTCCTTTCTCCCTCTCGCCTTCCTGCTGGGTGACTTTTTGGCATCTCAGCTGACCTCGAAAAAAATCTGGACCTAAGATTTGGAATGTTCTTTACCCCATCTCTACCACCTCCCCCACCCCTCCCCCACACTCTGTGGGGGGACTTTTCGGCGGGTGGGCTGACCAGGAAATTTGGGACCTATTCGCCTGTGATGACCCCCCCCCCTCCCATTCAGCAAAATACGCCTATGCCCCCAGGTATTGTTATTATAGATATATTGTTAGTTTCACTTGATTTTTTAACAAGAATATCCAATAATGAGATGAGTTTCCATTGTGGATGAATGATGAGATACAATATGTAGGAATAGGGGTTTCCATAGTCACCGTTATGTAAGTCTGTCAGACGGACATTACTAATTCAGAAGGTAATCGGCTACCGTCATTCGTAACGGGGAATAATTGTTTTATGACGGTGATAAACGGCTGAACCAAAGTCAAGCAGCATTGCAGTCTAAAGTAGTGACCGAAATATAGGATTTCCATTGCAACTAAGCCTATATTCTCCAGAATAGAAGTATGAAATAAAGTGCTGATACGAGTAGTTTTGCAGAATGTAGACACGATACAAAAAAAATCCAGCGCTATTTTTTTTTGATTTCTTGTTGATACCTCGTGTAATTCAGGTGCAACTGTTGATAATACACATGTTATAGCACAAATTGTCACCGGCGACAATCTCGACGCTCTTGCTGATCCCAATTTTTGGCTCACTGGCGACAATTTGTGCCGTGAAAAAAAACCTAGCGGCACAGATTGTCGCCACCGTCACAAATTGTCGGCACTCACTAAATGTGTGTGTGTTCATATGTATGTTCGTGTGTGTATCCGTGTGTCAGTGACTGTGTTTGCTTGTGTGTCTCCTTGTGTCTGTGTGTCTAGGTGTGTATGTGTCTGTTTGTGTGTTTGTATGTGTATGTATGTGAATGTGTGTCTGTGTATGTCTGTGTGTCTCTGTGTGTTTGTATGTGTATGTGTATGTCTGTGTGTCTCTGTGTGTTTGACTGTTTCTATGTCTGTGTGTCGGTCTGTGTGTGTCTGTGTTTTTGTCTATGTCTGAATGTGTCTGTTCATGTGTGTGTATGTGTATGTGCATTTATTTGTGTCTGTGTGTGTCTATGTGTCTGTATGTGTGTAGTCATTATGTGTCTGTTGTCTGTGTGTCTGTGTGTTTGTCTGTATGTGTCTATGTGTTTGTTTGTGTGTCTGCATGTGTCTGTGTATTTTTCTGTGTATGGGTCTGTGTGTCTGTGTGTGTCTGTATGTGTATGTTTGTGAGTCTGTGTGTGTCTGTGTGTTCGTCTGTGTGTTTGTCTGTTTCTGAATGTGTCTGTTCGTGTGTCTGTTTGTGTCTGTGTGTGTGTCTATGTGTCTGTGTGTGTCCGTTGTCTGTGTGTTTGTCTGTTTCTGAATGTGTCTGTTCGTGTGTCTGTTTGTGTCTGTGTGTGTGTCTATGTGTCTGTGTGTGTCCGTTGTCTGTGTGTTGTGTGTTTGTCTCTAAGTGTCTATGTATGTGTCTGTTTGTATGTCTGTGTGTCTGTGTGTCCATGTGTATCTGTATGTGTGTGTATGTTTGTGGGTCTGCGTGTTTGGCTGTGTCTAATTGTATGTCTGTTTCTGTGTGTATATGTGTCTATGTGACTGTATGTGTAAGTGTGTCTGTTTGTGTGTATGCGTCTGTTTGTCTGTCTGTGAGTTTGTCTCTGTATCTGATTGTTTGTCTCTGTGTGTACGTATGTGTCTTGGTGTTTGTCTGTGCGTCTGTTTTTGTGTCTGTATGTTTGTCATTGTCCAAGTGATTCTCTGTGTCTGTGTGTATGCATCTATGTACATGTATGTGCCTGTTTGTCTTTTTGTGTCTCTTCATGTATCTGTGTGTTTGTCTTTGTACATGCCCTGTGTCTGTATATGTGTATTTCTGTGCATCTGTGTGTTTTGTGTCTGTTTTTGTGTATGTGTGTGTGAGTTTGGTAGTTGGTATGGGTGTCGGAAAGAGAATGTACAAGTGTATGGTGTGTATTTGGATGTCTGTAAGAGTCTATGTGGTTGTGATTGTCAGGTAGACACACAAACACAAAGGCATACACATAAAACAGACACATACAGACACAGACATACACAAACACGCAGAAACATTAAGCCACATAAATAGACACACACAGAGACGCACAGACTCACACAAAGAAAAGCACACGGACACAAAAAACAGACACATATACCCATACAGACACACAGAGACACACAGACACACACAAGCACACAAACACACATTAAAACAGACACACAGACACACAGACTCACACACAAACACAGACATACACAGACACACATGTACACATACAGACATACAGACACATACACAGACACACAATTAGACACACAAACAAACATGCAGACAAACAAACATACACATACAGACAGATACACAGACACATAGAGGCGCATGGCAGATACACACAGATCTCACACACAGGCAAACACACAGACACATACACTTACAGACAAACAGAAATATACAGACACACACAGACATTCACAGACACATAGACACATACAGACACACACGGAAAACACAGACACACAAACAAAGAGCCACATATACGCACATCCAGACACATTGACACACAGACACTTACAGATGCACAAGCAGACGCACAATCAGAAACACAAACACGCAGACACACAAACGGTCACATACAGACACACATACATGCACACTCACAGACACACACAGACAAATACTAACACACAGTCACACACGTACAAACACACATACACACAAACAAACACAACGAAATAGAAGAGACACATGCAGACACACAAACATACACATAGACATTTATAGACACACAGAAACATACAGATTTACACAAATACACACAGACATACAGAGACATGCACACAAACAAACGCAAAGACATACAGACACACAGACACATACACTCAAACACACAAAACACAGAACACACGTACACACAGACAGACAATAGACCCATACAGACTATACACATACAGACACAAAGACACATACAGACACACAAACAGACACATACAGAGACACAAACAGACACATACAGAGACACATACAGTCACATACGGAAACAAACATACACATACAGAGACACACAGACAAACTCATGGACACCAACACACAATCAGACACATGCTAACACACACACAGACACGCACACATACCTACATACACACAAACACTTTAATTTATGCCGTAACATGCTTTGACTATGACTGGTGACAATTTGTGCCGTCAACTCCGGGCACAAATTGTCGCCGGCGACAATTTGTGCCGGTGGCGACAATTTGTGCCGTTAGATTTTCACAAATCGTCACAAATTGTCGCCGGCGGCAATTTGTGCCGCAACATACACACAATGTCACTTTCATTGCACCCCATAGCACCCCCTGCCAACAGACGTGTAATTCTATTTTTGTTGAAATTTTGCCGTGAAAACCGCTGAACCCCCCCCCCCCCTCGCTGAGCGAATTTTCGGCTGCTGATTTGGCCATCCAATTTTTTTCGGCAGTGAAAAAGTTTTTTGGCCACGTAAATTTTCCGCCGACCCCTCCCTCCCCCTGCTACTTTTCTGCTGTTGATTTGGCTGCGAATTTGGCCGCGACCTTCTTTTTTTTTTGGCCGCGAAAATATATATCGCGTCATCACCCCCGGTGAAAAAAAAAAACGTTCCTGACTTTACGGAACGAATGGTTTAAAGAATACGACATGAATTTGTAAAGCGACTTATTTTCTTAGCGGTGAAACGACAAAATCTTATTACGATTTTACAGTTACCCCGGAATCCAGGTTAAAGTGATAGGCTAACATTGTGGAGCTTCAATTTACAAAAATTGTCAAATTTTGACATCTGAACTACATAATAGCGTTCATATGGACAAATAAACACCCTAGAATTAAAAAGTTTGAAAAGTTACCCTGCCAATGGCAAGTTATGCATGAATAAACAATTAAAACTCGGGACGAGTTTTAATAGACTAGGCGTACACACAGTAAGTCTATGGGAGAAAATGGGCAGGTGAATCCGATCAACTTACGATTTTCACTTTTTTAAAGCACTAAATAATCATTTTGAAATACAATTTTATTTAGGACGTCATTTTTAAACCTTATCAAAGACAATAGTAGCATGGGGAATCATTTAGCTCAGATTTTTTTATCTGTGGTAAATGTTGGCCAATACCTTTAATTCATTTTGCTACAATGCCTGCATGTATTTTGTCAGGCGTGCAGCATTCCGAATAATTAAACGTTTTGTTGGTGTTGTGTTTTGTTTGCTTCAATTTTTTGGTCTTCATTACGTTTTCATCACATGTAACGACTTGAAAACTCGTAAAAAGATGTTGGAATCTATGAAAATGTGTTGTAGCAAATTAAACTCATTTGGGGGAGTATGGTTGAAATAGCAGTCGTGCATTCGGCCACGAAATTCAATTTCGGGTAGTCCACTTATCCTCATCATAATTATCCATCGTTACGAATAAATTTATTCGATTAGCTTTTTAATTATTAATGCCTCCCCACTAACGTAATTTGGTGTGGTATCCATGGAAACACTTATTTGAAAAGAACTATTTCATCATTAATCTACAATGAGAATTCATCACATGATTGGTTTTGTATGATAAAGAAATAAAATTATGTACAAAACCTGAAATACCCAGGGTTGTTTTTGAAAGGAGAAAATGAATTATGCAGTTAATATAAGTACTACGTGTTGGACAATTAATTCACTTTAAATTGATAGTCTAACATTTACCGCAGTTAAAAAACGTGAGCTACGTAATCCTCCACGATCCAAGTGTCTTTAATAAGGTCTGAAAATGAAGCCCTAGTAAAAAAATTGTATTTCAAAATGAAAATCGTAAGTTGTTCGGATTCACCTGCCCATTTCCTCCCATAGACTTACTGTGTGTAGATCAAGGCTATTTTCTACTCGCCCTAAATATTAATTGTTTATTCATTCGTATCTTGCCAGTGGCAGCATAAATTTCCAAACTTTTGTATTTTAGGGTGTTTATTTGTCCAGTTGAACACTAATATGTAGCTCAGATATCAAAGTTTGACCATTTTTCAAATTGAAGCTCCACAATGTTAGCCCATCACTTTAACCTAAGAACACTGGCTGAAATTTTGTTAGGTATAAATATACTGATGTAAATCATTAATATTTATTCCGTTGCTTACTATTATTTTTAATGTTGCTTTGTCATTATTTCGGATGACCGGGACTAGAAAAGATAACTTAATCACTGTTACCCTCAGGCATCCAGTCCCTGGGTAATTTGAATATGGATATGTGACCACAACAACGGGTTTTCACCCTTCTCATTTCGGTGAAGTGTGTGGGTTCTTTTACGTGCTGATGTGTTTCTACCTCAACACGGGACCCCGGCTTTACATCCTATCCGAGGGACGAGGTCATGAAGATAAAGTGCCTTACCCGAGGACACAACCGCCATGGCCCGGCGCGGATTCGAACCACGGGCATCTGGGTCTAGAAACCGAAGCCTTATCCACTGAGCCATAACGCTTCCCCATCGGATGGGAACCGGAGTCTATGGAGATTTACAGGATCTCGTAGTAAAGTCAACGGATTCTTTTTTGCCATAACTAAACGCTACGTTTCGGAATCGATACGATGCCAGTAAAAAAATCGAGTAATCTACATGTATGGATTTCAACAGGTAGAGATGTAGGCTTAGGAAGCAGATGAGAAGCAGATGAAGTAAGTGTTACATTACTCTGTAGGCCATGCTTGATCGACTCCGTAAGTCAATGAACCACAAAAGTAATCAATTTTCTCTAATCGATTCTCTGTTCGATTCATGTGTACTGACCAACCATTTTAGTTTAACCACCCAACATGATTTACTCAACTACTAATATC
>JZLH01S0406527.1:2965-13319 GCA_001188425.1 Eucidaris tribuloides | reverse complement strand
CCCCCCCCCCCTCGACACACACATATCTGTCCATTCTGATACAATCCCCCTTGTTTTGCAGCAAATTCAACAAATACTAATTTCAGTATTAAAACGTAAGGGAATGCATGGGAGTGGGAGGTTATAACTCTAACCATACAGACTTGCAGGGCTCGACAAACTTTGTAATTTAGACTATGTTGGTAATCTGCATATTTTCATGTTTACATTTGTGACATAATTATTATTCCTTTATTAAATCGCTGTTACTCCGTATACTGAATTACATACTGTATTACTCAAGTGTGTTTATATTGTTGATGTGTAAGGGTGTGATTATGTTTAATGTGTGCTTCATTTTAACAAGTATGTTTGATGTTGGAGTGATGAATGCCTGCATTGGATCAGTATGTATCCACAATTGGGGTGTGCTTTGGTAATGTATATGATCCCCAGGATGTCACAGGGTGTAAAATGGATCCTCTCAGGGTGTAAAATTAAACCTTAGAGGGTGTAGAATCAAACCTTACAGGGCATAAAATTAAACCTCATTGGGTATAAAATTAAACCTCACAGAGTGAAAAATTAACCCTTATAGGGTGTAAATTTAAACCTCACTGGGTGTATAAATGATCCTCACGGGGTATAAAATTCATCCTCACAGGGTGTAAAATTACACCTCACAGGGTGTAAAATTCAACCCCAAGGGTATAGAATTCCTCCTCACAGGATGTAAAATTAAACCTCACAGGGTGTAAAATTAAACCCCACAGGGTGTAAAATTAAACCTCACAGGGTGTAAAATTAAACCTTTCCATGGGGTGTAAAGTTACACCCTTCCACTGGGGTGTAAATTTACACCCTATAGGGTAGAGCCACAGCGACAAGCCTTTCAACCCTATAGGGTGTAAATCTCTGTGTGTATGTTAATATACATATATACCAAGCTGTGAGAAAGTATTGTGGAAATTATCTATCTGAGGAGGAACTGGGAATTATATTACTGCCAGTCCCTCCGAAGATAGATACTTTGACTATACTTTCGAACTTAATGCTTGGTTTATTTGTTGTATATCCCTTCAACTTAATAAAACAATAGCAATAACGTCACACAAACTTCAAAAGTGGTGGTTTGCTGATAAATAGAAATGCGTAGTTTGCTGCCGTCTGCTTCCGAAACGGAGAGTGTACGAAACTGACGAATTTGCTGTGCAATGTGTACACAGCCCCACACGTTGCGTGTGGTCTGGCGCAGTAAGCCGCTGCCGAACGCCATGCAAGTCAAATTTCTGTATTTTTTTTTCCGAATTTGAATTCATGATTCATAATAATTCGAAGGGTGAACGTGAAATCTTCATCACAAAACCAATGGAATGTAAAAATAACAGTAAAATCATAAAATAAAGAAATTAGACACTCAAATTGTAGTTTTGACTGTCGCGGAGATTGAGACGTGATTTCGGGTAATGAGCATGCGCAGTATGCGCAGTGCTGTCGAGACAAACAGCGTGTTTCTACAGAAAAATAGTGGAAAACGGAATATCTTTTCCGGAATCGAAAAACCATATCACCCTTAAACCAACCTGTTTCTACAGAACGAATAATCCGATTAACTCCGATCCGCGTCGCAAATAACGCATCAACCGGAAATCGGGAAATTCAACCTATATGACCTCGCAATGCATTGTGGTATATGAACTGGTCCAAAATATGCAGTCACAGGCACGTACCCACACCGGTGACCCTACTTCCGCCAGACCCGATACGCTTTTCGCTGTGTGTTTCTACAGAAAAGTCAAGAGTGTGATCAGTTTGTCACAGACGGACGTTTTAAAAAATGACCATTATTGAAGACCTAAGGAAAGTTTAGCAATATTCAGTACCTTTAGTGATAGCCTCCACAAGAAATCATATAGCAGCCCTTCATGTCTTATCACCTTTTTTCCTTATGCCTTCAATAATGATCATTTTTTAAAGTGTCCATCCGTGACATTAACTGATCATACTCTTAAACGGATTAACATGGCAATAACCACCTCTGGAAAGTGGTTATGAGAAACCGTATTTGGTCAGATACGGTTTATCAATAAACCGCATCGCGTCTGTTTCTACAGGAAAGTTTTCCGGAATTCTAGATACTTACGCGGGTAATAACGTTTAACGATTTTCTGTAGAAACACACCGAATAATTGTGAAAAATATAGGCCTACGGAGCTTTGGCGAGGATTTTTTAATTTCTTGTGAAATTATTTTTGATCGCATTAGCATTAATCAACCAACTTCGATTTAGAAAATGCTCATAAGTATTCATAGAGGGATATAATATTATTCATATGCACCTATCACAGCTGCAACAACACTCTTTCGCAATTGTGACAAATAACCACGAGAGGTCGCTAGCCTGTTTCAGCTTTGTGTTGGGCACTCTAGTTTCATCAAATTACATTCTTTTCCAATGGTATGACGCTCAAACTTGTGTTCACCATTCCACAAGACTTTGCTATTTAATCGTTATCTATGAAATAGATGTGTCATTAATAGATGTCTTTTTTTTAACGCAACAGAATAATAAGATGTTTTCATTGTTGTACGTATGTGTCAGCCGTGTACCGTATGCTTCGCGGGTGTGTTTGTATGTGCGTATCAAGGTGTATGTATTTATAATTGTTTGCACACAATACACTATGATCAACCCCTCTACTTAAAAATAAGGGTCGCTACTCATAATCGGAGAAGCAGAGGGTCGCTATTCCTAATAGAAGACCTCTTTGAATACTGACCTTTATGAATATCGACTTCGTTTTGTATTATGAATAGGGACCTCTACGATTCACGACCACGGATTTGGTGTTATAAATAATGACCCTTGTTTCGTATTGTTAATAGCGACCCTTATGTATTATTAGGAACGGTGATCGTTTTAATTAATGACCCTTGCGTCTTATTATTTTTTCATTATTCATGGTTTATTGTTCATTGCATCGCAGCCAGAGGCTGAATTGTACGAGAATTACATAAAAATACATAAATACATGAAACATACAATCATTGTCAAAAAAATAACATTGGCGTGGCATTATTAGATATGAATTTCTTCGAAGACATTTATAAAGTTATTGTTTCAGTCTGACGTATAAATCAAAAGAAATTGTGTATTTGGTATCAACATTCTTGGAAGGTCTCAATTATCAAATTCATGTATTGCTTGATAGTGTGGATGAAAGAAGACATATAAATGAGGGAGCTACCAGACCAGTGTGCGTATAAAGCATTTTTGTTCATGTTTTTTTATGTTTTAATTTGAATTTGAATTTAAGAAGGACATACGAAATAATTCTGAAAAGATAGGATAAACAAACATACTGGTCTGGGAGTTCCCATACATAAAGTGAAAATTTGATTGAGGTATGATTGAATTTATGGAATATTATTAACTATAAAATGCATCCATTAAAAATACAGTACAAAGTTAAAATACATTAAAACGTCATGTTGAGAAAAGGCACTGGGAAACTAAAGTATATTACACATCATAATTATGGCAGTTAATTGAGGAAATTATATTGCACAAGGAGTATAGTTAACAAATATGTGTAGTATATGTTATTATGTTTGATCAAGTATTGTTTTGATATTTGAGTATCATTGCGCAGCTACCATTCTCACACAGGTTGTTAATCGATGAATTTGTACTACAGTATTTCGTTGAAAACATATAAAATAAAAAAATTACTTTATGGTCATATTTCAGATATATCACATAATAAAAACAGGAATGAGTATAGGTCCACTTAATGGGTGAAATACTTAACATTTAAAGTTTGATTGCAATTTTTGTTATATCCCAAACAGGGTGGCGAGACGACGATGTGCCATTGATTTCATGAGTTAGAATTTAACAGCCTAATTAGATAGGGAAGAGCGCTTCTTTTGTAGCGCTCCGTTCTACAAAAAAAAAAATCTGTGTAGGAATGGTTGCTACGCAATGCACGACGGTTTACATCCAGTCTCGAGGGTGGCAGCCAGTGGTTAAAGGGAGATGATGGATTCATCAGTCCCCTACCCAGCTTCAGTGACAGCTTTTCTCGTCTTTGTTCCAGTGTTGGAAGGCCTAGAATTTCTAGAGCCTGTTCATAGTTACAGTATAGCGGTCCAAGCATAAGGCGGCATGCTCGTTTTTGAATTCGTTCAATCTGAGCTTTTTGGTTCACTGTCAATCCAGAATGCCAGACAGGTGCGCAATACTCTGTGACGGGTCGTACATACAAACAATATACAAAAATCAGGTCATTGACCGGGAGCTTGAATCCTTTCAAGATTCGGAGCATGTGTAGCCTCATGCTTTCCCGCTTGACAATTTCATTTACTTGACTAGACCATTTTAAGTCGTTTTGTACCAGTACACCAAGTAACTTTACAACAGTCACTTCGCTCAGTTCATGGTTGCCAATTTTTACTTTCGGTGCCATGATTTCCGTGCGCATAAAATTGATGTTCATTACAACGCACTTTTTCGGGTTTAGTTTCATTTTATTTTGTAATGAATAACGACCAAATACAATAATTTGTTTCTTCTGGATAGTGGTCCCTATGACAAGCGAGCGAAACCCATCCTGTCATGGGGTTACGATGAATGCCTTTCAGTAATAAGGGAAAGGAATGTACCTCACAAAATAATGTGGCAAATTGTCCTTATACGGATATTAGAGTAATTGTTAAATGGGACATAAATTCACATTTTGGATACTGTTCCCAAACAATTAAATAAGCCATTCTTCCTGAAAAGTTGAGGTAATTCTATCTATCCGCTTGGGATGAATTTTACCCCTGTGAGGTGTAATTTACACCCCTGTGAGGAGAAATTTATACCCCGTGAGGATAATTTTTACACCAGTGAAGGTTTAAGTTTACACCCTATAAGGGTTATTTTTCACTCTGTGAGGTTTAGGAGTTTACACCCAATGAGGTTTGATTTTATGCCTGTAAGGTTTAAGTTCTACAACAACCTCTAAAGTTTATTTACATCCCTGAGAGGATCAATTTTACCTGTGTGCATCCTGGAGATGCATATATTTTACCAAAGCAACCCAAATTGAGATAACATACTGATCCAATGCAGGCTTCACACTTCGCAAATCAACTACTGTGAAAATGAAGCGCACATTAAAAATGGTTATAAACACCACCACACAATGCCCTACACATCAAACAATATCACACACTGAGTAATACCGTTGTAATTCAGTATACGGAGTAACATGATTTAATAAAAGAATGATAATGTCAGCAAATGTAACATGAAAATTATACAGATTACCAACATAGTCTAATACAAAGTTGTCGAGCCCTGCAAGTCCTGTATCGTTAGAGTTATAACCTCCCACTCCGATTCATCCCTAAGTTTTTAATACTGAATTAGTATTTGTTGAATTTGCTGCAAAAAAGGGGGATTGGTATTCAGAATGGACAGATATGATGTGTGTGTGGGGGGGGGGGGGCAGGAAAAAGAAAAGAGACCATTTTGAGAATTGACAGATTAAATTTTGAAATGTAGGACAGCGGGAAGGCATTTTGCTGAAAACTTTATTCGACAAACTTGTCTCATTCTTAATTGTAACATCAAATGAGTTGAAAGTGTGGAATTACTGCAATATATCTTTTGTGTGACGAGAAAACTCCTTAGTAATGAATACACCAGCAAGATTAGCAATATTTATGCACTATGGCGATAAATTTGGGTCATTGCTAAACATATTGTAGTTAGACAATGTTTAATCAAACAGTAAAAAATGTGACCCATCAGCCAGACAAAACCTTGCGCATGAAAGTAATTAAAGAATTACTGTATGTGAGAAATTGACTTATATTATAGATGTGGTGTTCAAAGTCAGCGCCAGAAACTGAATAGCAGTACCAATTAGTTGCCGCAATATATCCTAAACTTCAAGAAATATAATCAACTGAAAATTACAAGATATCTTTCGAACAGTGCTAAAATCAAAGTTGAAATTTGTATTCACGCTACAAGTGCAGATTCTGGCTTGACTACAGTATGTCAGGAAATGTTTTTAAATTGTTGTAAATGCCGCTAGAGAGGTAAAGTAACACACCCGTAAGCGATAATAAAAACTGTAGTCACCGTGCATAAAATCAATGTCTGTCCTTAAAGCTATTAAAATGTCCAGGCTACTTACAAATTATCAATACCGGTAAAATATCAATAACATTTCTGAATCGACGACAATAAGCTACCGGAACGAATGTGTTTAGACAGTTGACAACACGAATGGAGAAAAAAGTCATTCATGGTGGAGATGACAGTTTTGTAAAAAAAGTTACGACTTGTAAAAGCAGAATGCAAGTTGGGCTCAAACGTGGTGAAATGTTTGAATCTGTAGTAGGTCAAGCTCAAATGCTCTAAATGTTGTACACGATAACCGCTATAGTCTTTCAGAGGAGAACCCCACTTTCCCCATTCCGCGCGTGTACGAATAAGTTGGCCTCGATGACTAGGCCTTTGGCGTTGGCAGTTCTGGATCCTGAAGGTCGAATACAGAAAAAAAAAACCGAAGTGGTATTATTTCACGTTGGGCAATCTATGATTCAAAGTCCACTCATGCCCCCCCACCCCCAACAAAAAATCCATATGTATGACTGATCATCAGAAAAAAGAACTTTAATGTGCAATAAATATGGCCTAGAGATAAAATTATCTAAAAGTAAACAATACAGCAAGGTCGTATACAAAAAAAAGATACACATTAAGATTTATTCTGATAATTTTAAATTCCATCGTGGGTCTCTCATAAACTAACAATATTTTGCAACTTTTCACTTGAAAGAAGATGATTTTAGCACTTACTACAGCCTGGATTTAAGCGTGGAAAATTTCGTGTCAGTCTTACATAAGCGTATAATTTGAACTGAATCAGATCATTGGCCGGAACCTCTCAGCTAAGTACATGTAGCATTGAACTTCAAACGCGCTTTGTAGAGAATTTGTCGTTACATTTAGGTCTGAAAGCTTGTTGTCTAGAGTGCAACTGGGCTTGTTTTCGCACAAAAAAGAGTGCTGTTGGCCTGATTTAGTAGATAATTATGTTGTTCATGTATTTTGGTCGGGCATTCGTGTACGTTTTATAAAGATATAACTAGGTGGTCCTAAATGTTTTTTACACATTTTTCATTGCTTCCGAAAATGCTGAAGTCAAGCAAATACAGTTTGAGAATGAAAAAAATAATATGTAATAAAGAAAATACTAGCTGCATTTATCAGTATTGTAGCAGTATTCGGATGGCATTCGCTACTGCAATTTCTTATCATTTAAGCTTGAAATTTCTCTGTATTCTGTTTTCAGGAGGCAACATGTGTGAACATTAATGATAAGTATCCAAAAGATAATCAACGAGACAGCCCAAAACTATGCTAATTCTCATCTTGACTCATGCTCTCAACATGTACACACTGGAAAGCGCTCACTGGTTTGAAAACATAAACGAGCTTACCCTCCTACAGCCAGATGGGAGATATGTCCCTTAACTCGTTCAGGTCGTCCTTCCACGCCAGATACTTCAAAAGCTCGGGCAGGATTTCTCATGTCGAATCATATCCATGAATGCTGTCATGGTTCGCTAATGTGATATAGGTTCTTTCAGCAGCTTGTAGGGGATAAAATCATAAAGATCGAAATAAATAACTTGTCATGTTATCGCGCAGGCTGTATAACAATTTTTGTCGGGTCATATCGATTTTAACTCAGTGTGAACATAAGTTAAACAACAAAGAAACCCAATGGAAATCTGCCAATTTACACTGTATAGGCACATTGAAACCAGTTATCCATTTCTAGAGCTTGCCCAGTAGCGATTTTTTTGTAGGGGCAGGAACATTACAGTAAAACATCGTTAACAGCGTCAGTTTATTGTACACTACTCAAATATTTACGGTTTATCAAACTGCTTTTAAGGGTTTTGATCGAAAAACAGATTAAGTCCAATTTCCACGCATATTGAGTTATTATATACCAGATACATGTCACTGTACGCCTACTTAGCGATAGTAATGCCAATCCCATAATTAAGCTAGCGAAGTATTTCGGGTTTACTTTTTTGTTTTTTCATGGGCGCGTGTGTGTACAAAGCGCGGGCCAAATAAATGATTTTCTGCCAGATTTTATGTGGGCCTTGGAGTTTGTACTCCGTGGTGGGGTTGACCTGTTTTGGCAATCCAACTGTTCATTATCCCTAAACGAAAGCCTCAATCATGGATACAGATCTTTAGAATTCAAGATGGGACTAAAGAATCTTATTCGCTCCTGGAACAGTAATACGAAATACCTCACACATACTGTATAGAATTTTTCAAAACACGCACTACATAAAGCGTTGGTTCTGGTTCGTTCAAACTTTTTTTTCCCCTGAATACCGTCCTGCAGTAATATCTTACACCTATTAATTAACCTATCCAACTAAGTAAACAAAAGGAGTATCGACCGCTGGCTGGGAGGAGGGTGATTAGGGTAGATCCGTGTACCCTTTAATTTGGTCTGACAAAGAAATAGCGGAATGTATGTACACGTACACACGTACGGGGCAGTATGTTCAATAGCAAACTGTATATGTTACATTGAACTTGCTTTAGAACTCAATTTCAGCACAGTGCGACGTGAGTGAGCTAATTTATGATCAGTAGTATGGTTAATGGAAGAAATTCTAGTATGGAAGTGCGTGTGAAAATGCTGGATTTGGTCATAGTTTGTACGTAGGTCATACTTTAAAAAAAAATACTACGGCTTACTCTCCTCCCACACTACTACTTCGAAATTAATTTTAGAAGCGATACAATTAACATATTACCTTGATCAACGTACTATTTTCACAAAAGTCTCCAGATGAAATAACGAGTTTTCATCATTCAAAAGTGGAGTCTGGGCAATTACATGGCATTTGTCTGTTTTGTTAGACTTTACTTGCAGACGTAACATTCAGCAAATGCATTCACAATGCAGATACAGAATTTGAATATTTGGGACTGTTGCCAAAAAAAAACACGACATCGACTCGTATGCCGCCTGCCCATGAAAATAGTGCGAAACTTGTGAAACTTACTTTTGAGCACCTTTGCGCAACAACCGATGTGAAACCCTTTGACGTGTCGACTCTACATCTGACGATGGAGACAGTAAAAATGGAAAGATGATGTGCCGTTTTGCTTTCTCGAACTGTTCCGTAAAATTGTGAAGTTGGATCTGAATTACCGCTCAAAGTGCCTTGAAAACGGTTAAACGATCGACAAAGATACAGCCGCAGCGAAGGCAAAAACGGTCGGCGGGCCGGGAACCAATCGCATACATCGAATATGCCGCGGAGTTAAAACTGACCAATCACAGCTCGTCTTAATGGTTCGTAAGGTCTAAGGGTGTAACATTACACGGCCCGATGACCGCGCGCGTTACCCCCATGCTACATCCGTTTGGGTGCAATATTTCAACGTAATTGGTTGAAAGGGGCGTTCTGCTAGACGAACGTCTAATTTACACCCGCTGTTGCAACCTCTTATTTCGTTAGTGTGTAGGAGACGCCACTGCCGATGAGTGAAGAATAGCAATCAGCAAAGCGGCATGATATACAGGCAACGGTGTTACAATGATTAATTCTTACGAATCACAGCATCACGTGTAACAGCCGTGATACCCCCCCCACGCACTCGGGGGGGGGGCACGTTTTTACCGAACATGCTCGGATATGAACTTTGAAATGGATAGTCCATATATTTCCAAGAACATCAAGAGTATCAATCAAGAAGATATTTGACCGCATGTCATCTCTGGGCAATGGCACAATTTTAAGGGTGTCAATCATTTTGAGTCACCAGCTGTTCTATAATTATTACAAATATTTATATTCTTTGATTCTATGAATTGAAAATGCCACTATTTTACGTTGGCCAAATGGCCAATGTTTGACAAATAGCATTATTTAAAACAGTTTTGTTCATTTGAAATAAATAAACACTGAAATAACGCTATATTCATTATTATTATAAACGCCCCTTCGGTAAACGGGGGGGGGGGCTTTGGACGATAAGGTTCGGCGTTCCAGCAACGGCCGAACGCGACGTTAATGCGCTCCCGACGCCACCCTTTCGCGCAAACCGGGGGGGGGGCGTTGGACGAAAGGTATCGCGTTCTAGTCAATCTCGACGCGAGCGAATGCACCACCCTTCGCATACAAGCCTACCAAATAGCTTATGTTTGCCTAGTATACCCCGTTTTGTTGTTTATGTACTTCATATCATTTTCTGCTATTTAATATGGTGCGAATTGTTGGTCGTTGAGTTCATTTTCTTTGGGCAGCGCATTTTGTTCTTTGCGCT
>JZLH01S0406516.1:30082-44030 GCA_001188425.1 Eucidaris tribuloides | reverse complement strand
TTGTACCATTGCCGTATAATGCAAATGTCCGTCCGTGACAAAATTTTGTCCGTCCGTGACAATATTCAAATTCATATTTAGCATATGAATATTTAATTGATCTGGGTTTCATACATACACATCATAGGTCGTTTGCTAGTGAGATAGCTCAGCATGTTTTTGTTTAAATTTATTACTCCAGCAATAGAACAAAAAACTTTTAAATTTTCTTTCTGTCACGGACGGACAAATTTGCGTAAACTTGAATAGAAAAATGCGGTTTGACCATAATCGTACAAATATTTCACAATATTTTTCTGCATTTTAGCAAACTGGTGTTTCATCTATAATTATTTGCAAACAAAACACGAGACAATCTAATGATTGTCAAAATAGGACCAAATCAATATTTCTCAAAAGTGTCCGTCCGTGACAGCAGTGTTCACCACCCCTATTCGAAAGTGAGTCATTCCATTCGCTTTCTGGACCTTACCAAATAAAACAAAAATGGATTTTAGTAACTTTAGATATCAATGAAATATCCGGCAGTGATTACATCATAAGAATATCAAAATGAATTTTTTACCCCAATGCTCACTTTAACCGATCAGGCTCAATACCAAGTTTTCTTCTTAACACCTAAAGTATAATGTATTGACTTAGAAGTTTATGACTGTGCCATGATTTCATAACATTTCTCCCTGACAGGATACAACATTTGTTGGCATTGAATGGGCCTGGTGAGCCAGAAGTTACCTATTTCCACAAGGAGCCTCCTGCCAAGGCAGTTGTCAAACAGCATCAGCCAAAGAAGAGATACCCTCATTCAGATGGTAAGTACAATCCACTAGATTTAACCACATTTCTTTGTCACTCTTAGATAAGGTCATTTCATTTTCATTTGATTTATTTAATCACGGCACCTGCTTCAACAACAGGCTATTCTTCAGCAGGTCTGTGCAGATAAAAAATACATTTATTTATAAAAACGTAAATGTATACAAGCAATACAAATACACTTAACCCTAATAAGACTGGGCTGTTTTGGGGGCTTGAAAGACGTGGGGGGGGGGGGGGGGGGGGGGGGCGCGCGCGGTCCCGGGGTCCGGAGGAGAGTTCACGAATGGTAAATTTGTGAAAAAAACTCCATTATAAAGAGAGGAGTACTTCTACGACATCTTGCACGTATTATCTTGTCGGGCTCCGTGGGTGATGCGCACGATCAGTCTATAAGTCGACACCAACAACGTCACCGCATGACTAATCTACATGATTGTATATGACTTTGTGAGAGTATTGTTACAAGCATATATTTAGCACAAAAATATTTATTAATTAATTTAAATTAAAAGAAGACTCAATTTTATCTGAAATCAAATCTCGGCTGTAAATCATTAAGTAAAGCCCCTTGAAGTGCTCTTTTTGTTTAAAAGACTGTGCTAGATTCTGATGTGGAGGCACTTAAAAAAAAATTCGGTATCAAAATGTTTTCTTATGTATTAATATTGTTTTTGGAATTTCTTATGTATTTTTTATGTTTTCGACTTTGTTTTTATTGTTTCCTCAATGGAAATCTCTCGTCCAAAGAGCAACAAAACACTTCGGATTCACATGTATTTTCGAAGAAGCAAGATCAATTGATAATTGAAACAGACAATAGAAAATACTAGGATCTGTATAATTTTCAATCAGTTAGAAATAAGTATAAAAGATAATCTTACATATTTATAATATTTTAGTGTCTTAAAAACACAATTGTGCATGTGGCAAGATATAGAACACGAACAATTCATCATCGTTTTTGAGCGAGTTCTTTAGATGTGTAGACAGCCAGACTGTTAGAAAATTGCGTAATTTCAGTATACCGAAGTACCGACGGAGCGATTGTGGTATTAAGTTATGCGTCGACAAATTTTGGGCTCAAAAGATGCAGTGTCAAGACCTTAAAGAAAAAAGTCATGATATATATCGCGGTCCACTATATCCGAGACAGTGCGGTCCTGCGTGAGAGCAAATTATCTATATTACTTCGAAAAAAAGTCGCGTGAGGTGGAGTCTCTCATATGTTTTTCAAAGGATGTGTGAGGGTGGGCCTCTGTAAAGGTGAAGAAGGGACCAGAACCTCACATAGTGTCATTTTTAGGGTTAAAGAAAAACAGTATTGAAGAAGAAGGTAATATTGGCAACCCTGCTAACATGGTGCCGGAAGTTTGATTTCCATGTGGAATTTTATTGTCCTCAAGTCAATTTATAAAATATGGAAGTATAGACTTCGGAGAATAGATTTGCTTTTGTTTGTAACTGCCTCTGATAGAATTTCAAGAATGTCACCATGTTTTTTTTCAAGGTATATAGGTTTAATCTTGTGTGGGTCTTTCTTATAAATACTAAGAACAGTATCTGATTTGCATGAAAAACCTTGCAAGTATCTATTTATTTGTAGTTTGGAAATGAAATTATTTAAAATTATATATACAAAAAAGATTGATGTGATATCTAATCAGTGGTTAGAATATATATTAATATGAGATTTGATTCTTATAACAGATGAAAAACTTGGCTTGAGATCAAACCTGCCTCTCCAAAGCAGTTCAATAGCAAACAGAAGAGCAGCATCTGCAAAACTACAGAGGAAAGCACAAGATGGTGAGCAATTCATGTATTTGTTTAATAGTTCTCTATCAAGTAGAATTGTCATGGGGTAGATGAGTGGTAATTTGAATTAGTAAAACTAAGTTATCAGCCAAATGAACCAATCACAGGAAAACTGTTGGCTCAGAGAAATATGTTTTTGTGAAGTTCTTGATCCTATTTTCTCCATATCCCCCATATCTGCAAATGAAACAAATAAATTGCACAACAATAGGGGAAGACAACAGTGGAAACACAAAGTCATACTGATCTTGGAATTAGAGAAGTTTAATCTTTTGGTATGTCATCTGCAGTACTGCCTCTTTGCTGTGCTATCTGTCTGGCAATTATAAGGAAAAGTCAAATGTCACATTTAGTAGTTATTTTCAAAAATACTTCATTTACTCTGACATTGCGAAACAGAAGTATATTATAGACTTGAGGATCTGTCATATCAGTTAGTCTCCTCCCCCAGCTGTTTATTGTCATGAGGTGATGATGCTGTAGTGCATCATCAGCTTCTTGTGGCATGTTTAGTTGTTTACTCATGTGTTCATTCTGTTCCTGTTCCTGATAGGTAAGCAGAAGTGTAATGAAAATGATGACCCCAACAAAGGTCAGGATGTTGAGGTACTGCTCCTACAGATTGAAGCTCTACAGAGTCAGCTGGCTGAACAGACCAGGCAATCCAAAGAACAGGTAGTGTATCTGTTGAGCCTGGTGTAGATTGATTGACATCGGTAAACATTAATGTGTAAAAAACAATTGGAGACAATAGAAAATATTTTTTTTTGATCCCAGATGCTGTGACAATATCTGAATTGTCAACAAATCCTTAAAAATTCTGCGTAATGGATTAAAAAAAATTTGTAAAGTTAACTTCCTGGTTAAATTGTTGAAAACTGTGTGAATAAAACATTTGAAATGCACATAATTGTCAGGAAATGTAACATTTCTTACTTTTGAATGTCTGTAGAACAAGAATAAGCCATGGTTTATACACTGGACACTACTTGTCTCTGGTCATTGAATCATTAATAAATTACGTGGAGATGCGTTTATGTTGAGAAAATATTGCAGAGCTGCCAAACCTCCCTCATTTTGGGGAGGTACTAAAATTCTGATATACAAATTTGAGTATCTTTGTGATTGATGAAAAATTTTAACGTATTATGATCACTGTTGGAATCGAGTCCACAAGACCGAGTCCAAGTCCAAAGTAAAGTAAAACCGCGTAAATGTGGATCACCATAGATTTCGTAAGAATTCTTTTTTTCTTCTTCTTTATTTGTGTTTCTTTGTTGCCATTTTTGTGCACGCGATATCTCGAGAACGATGAGTGCAATAGTTTTGTAGCTTAACATAGTTATCTCCTATGTCAATACCTCGTTGGTCTCTTCCTGTCAATGTCTGTGACGTCATCTATGACGTCATCTATGACGTCATAAGCCAAAAGCTAGTCCTAACCTATATTTGCAATATCTCAAGCCGGCAGTGGAATAAAACAACAAAATTTGGCAGAAGTTGAGTTAAGGTCAAGAGTCAACTGTTGGATCTAATCACGTGCGCGCGCGCGTCAAAAATTCTTAAAATGCTCCAAATGACTTCTTATTAACAGCAGTATACATTTCAGGTCATTTGGAGCATTTGGTGCACGCACCCTTTTCCTGACCGAATATCGTCGTTTTTTCGATAGATTTGGATTTCTGACTGAATTCTCTATCAATTGGAACCCTTTCCCGACCACTAGGACCCAAAATATCGCTTACAGGTCCAAAAAGCGTAAATGCGCGCCCATTGCGCGCGTAGTGAATAATGGGCATTTTTTAATGACTCACAACTCTCTAGAATTAATAGTGACCCCTACTTTGTATTGCGTAAATAGAGTATGATGCGTAGATAGCATTTCATAACACAGTTTGTGATATATATAACTTCTAAATATTTTCCTGATTGTCATGAAAATCTTTGTGATTAAAACATGTAACTACTGGCAGCTCTGACATTGTAAATTCAGGTAACTTGGGAATGATTCTGACATTGTTAGAACTCTGTTTGCATAAACTCTGTGATTTAGCTTTGATATTTTTCATAAATTATGCTTGTAGGTTGCAGCATTGATAGAGGATAGACGAGTACGGATGGAAGAAATGCAGACCGTCGTAGAAAGGGACCAAGCTAAGCTACAAGCACTAGATGAGAGGTATTAAAGTCCATCTGTCTGTGTGGTTTATTAAGCTGACGAGGCATTATCCCATCATAACCAATAAATACAAATCAATCCATTATTGATTCACTGTTCTGTCAAACGTTCTGTTTATTTTATTCTTTATATTGTCACTGTGTAAGTCTAAGCATATGAATTAGTAAATTAACATTATTTAATTTGTAATATATTTCATACCAATGTGTACATGAAATATTAATGCAATACTGCTGGGAACAATGGAATATATAGATTAAAAATTAATTTAGAGAAGTAGCCAAAAGGTTATACAATTGTTGATTACCTCTAGTTTAAGTGTTAATAATTCTAGGTTTTAGATAATCATTTTTGCTAATACTGAAGAAATAATCTTGTAGTTTTTGAGGTGCTGTAAACATGGAATATTTTGATGTGTGGAAATTTCCGTGTATTTCGCTCTTGGCGATGCAGGAGTGAAAATAAAAGCATGGGAACATCTTTTTGTTTTCTTTTGTGTTTGGACTTGGTTAAGACAATGTGTGCATGTGTGGCTAGCTACTGAGGTAGCAGTTTGCCTGTTGTGGTTGCTTGCCCTACTTCGACTGTCCGTGAAAAAAAGAGAGCAAAATTTCACCAAACTCTGCCAGCACGTAAAACTAATTGTGCAAAAATATCCACTTTTACGGTAGGTTAATCATTTTGGAAATAACCGAAGCATGGTAGCACCAGAGATGGGTGATCTACAAAGGGAGAAATCACTGTTGAATTCACAATATCTCCACACCCTAGCACCAATACACCCTCCTTAACTCAGGTTACACAAGACACAGAATCTGTTGTATGACAGCACCCGCGACTACCTGGAGCTGAAGTATGAGAGCCGGGCCCAGGAGAAGCGATGGATGGCGGAGAAGGACGGGCTCCTGCAGGAGCTGGATCGCTGTAAGGAGCAGCTCAATGTCTCCAAGGAAGATGTTCTTCACGTCTCTGATCATGCGCTGGAGCAGCGACAGCAGCAGAACTTAGAAATTGAGGTGAAAAACATTTAAAGATATTTTAATTTGAGGTGTTTTTACTCTTTTACCTCCACAAATCAAATGAAATCCCCCATGAAAATGTATTCAAAGCTGTTTGGATGGTGATGCTGTAAAGCCTGTCATAAATATCAGCTTAAACCACCCTTGTGTATGTATTTGACGATGGTCACTTCTTATCAAACAAGGTGAATATAGATGGTACCATAATTGTACTACACATGAATATAGAGGTCGAGTACCAATTACCAAAACTGCACTCTAATAATTGAATGGAGTGTTAACTTTAATGTATTGATTGTCGTAGTTATCAGTAATATTGATCACATTGTGTTGTGTCAATTAATAGTTTTCGGGATTGAAAATTAAATGGACATTGTTTAATTGAAAGTTAACTGAGTTGGGTTGACTGATGTATGCGTACGTGTTTTGTGTTATGCAAAAATGATCAGAGTCCTTGCAATAAAATTGCATAAAATACATTATCATAAGTATACTGATGTTGTACCACCTAACAGACTTAACATCAATTATAAAAACCCGTTGCAACACATTATGCAACATATTAGAATTTTACAAGGCATGTAAAAGTGATTATTGCATATGTCAGGTGATTCTTGTTGTTAGTTGTTGCATGTAAGCATAAGGTGATACACATAATGTTGATTTAATCAGTGCCTTTTGACCATGATATATTTTTAGTTTTGTGTTTTTATTTGTTCATTCGTAAATGTCAATTTACAGGCATTGGAAAACCAATTACAGCAAGCCCAGAAGCTGAGTGACATGTATAGAGAACAAGTCATCTCCCTGGAATCGGAACTGGCTGCCATCAGGGAAAAGGAGGACGTCAGTAAAGAAGTTTTTAAGGTAATTTTCATGGTTCTAGGACAAATACCCTCCGGATACAAATTTCTATATCAATGAGAACTGTTTGGGAATGTGATAGAGTTGTAAATGAGATAATTAGCTAATTAGTGCTTGCTGATTTTCAGCAATATGTGTGCATACAAATAGGAAAAAAAAATATATGCAGTCTCATACAAATTTACCACAGTTATGTCTTTCAGTTGATGATGATTCATGTAAAATTATGTCCAGTTTATTTCATGTCAAAGTCATAACAGAAGCTACAATATTTATGTAAGTTGTTACATGGAAATCAGTGAACAATCAAAAAATATCTAATGCTCTGTTGTATTGTATTTGTTATATATGTAATATAACATGGACAGGATAACTTGATAAATTATAATTTGAATACCTCCAAATTATTGTCAATTTTATATCACAGTGTCCTGACAAATTGATATTCTGCTACTGTTAAGAACGTGTTCAAATTCATACTGTTTGTATACTCAAGGGTCGAACTGAGAAGTTGAGCAAGCGTCTGCAGCTGATGAACCAACGGTATGAGGCTCTGGAGAAACGACGCAACCTGGAAGTGGAGGGATTCAAGAACGACATCAAGATCCTGAGAGCAAGACTAAAAGATGTCGAGAAGCAGCTCTTCAAGGTTTGAATTACAGTGTCTTTAACTTTTGATCCTGTTTTTTTACAGTGTCTTTAACTTTTGATCCTGTTACTTGTATCTGATGACTGCTGTTTGAAATCATTGAATCTGAAGGAATCTTAAGATCACTGCACACTCTACAATATGGCTATGATCCGACTAGTTTTTAGTCGGATCAGAAAGTGTGCTGTATGACAGTGATTTTTGCTAGTTATAGACTGGTTAGTGACTCAATCAGGTAAGAGCCTATGTGTCAAATCTTCCTTGAGAGAGTTTTATATGATTGTGTCCCTGCTAAGTTCATTCAGCCAATTATAATCTCTGAAAAACATTTGACACCACACTCATAATACTACATGGTCAAAGTAATTTCCATTCAACATGAATATCACTACACTGCCCAGTTGAACTGCATGCATGTGAGCAAAACAAGTTGTACAACCTGTGATTTACTGCAAGCCAACCTGACTGCCAGACTCCACTTGTATCATAGTCTGTTCTTAAGGGGCCTTTACACTTGCATGCAAAATGGTTTACGCCATGGCACTCATCGTAACGTGCCAATGAGGGAAACGCTCGTGGTACCATTCGTGATGGTGCGTGGCTAGTAAAAAAGTGTGTGGCCATTCCTGATAAAATTTTAAACTTTTTAAAAAGTTGTTGGTATGACCCGGCCGGGGCTCGAACCCGCAACCTTCTGGACGTGAGGCGGAAGCTCTAAGCACTAGCCCATCAAACCGGTTACAATCACAAGGATTAGAGAGTTGACTGAGCTGCATACCACAGAATGGCACGCCTAGGTACGCCATTGTGCGGGGTGGTGCGGAATCAAAATTCGTACAAGTGTAAAGGCACCCGTAGTCGGATTGTACTTTGTAAGTTGTCGGATCATATATTATGTGGTGGCCTTTCAATGCAGTGTGGTTCCCTGCGTTGGGATAAGAATTTCCCTAATAAGTTAATGTTTGGTAGAAATGCATTTTTGACATTAGGATATAAACCATCAGAACACAGATGGGTATTAGATGTAACCTCTTTACTTCTTGTATTTGTTAAATATTTGATATATGTATTTGATAAATGCTGCTAGTCTAGACAAGACACTACATGTACTAACATTGTCCATGCAACACATAAACATCTGTGCATCTGCCTGCCCTGATACATCATACAACATTGTCTGACACAAAGCATGATGACAAAAAGAACCAAACTATGATTTGACTGAAAATATGGAGGGCTGTTTAATTTTTCCCCACAGGTGACACTAGGAGTGGGGGAGGATGGTGACCTCCGGATGCTGCGAAATGTCCACACCACGGCCAAGAAGTCCAAACAGATGCAAGGAGAACTGCACCGCCTCAAAGCCATGATCTATGGCATGGAGAATGAAATCAGACATCTCTGACCAGGGACATGGCCCACAGGAGAACCAAGGTGCCAAACATGTATCACTTGATACAGGGTGTTTGTCCTCAAGCAGGGCAATCTACCGATAGGACAGGGCTCGAAATTAGCGGTGGCCCGGGTGCCATTGGCCACTTAAAATCCCGTCAGGCCACCTGAAAATCGTAAATAAGGCATATTAAGTGGCCCGGCTGGCCACTAGAAATTATTGCACAATTCATAGCTTGAACAAAGTACAACCTTAACGACTTCATCAAAATATGCAAACATGATAACTAGTGCGTGATTTTATTCCATTTGCGCTCAAAAATAAACATGGTGCACAACTGAAAAAATCCATGTTTTTTAATGCAACATTTTGGCCATCTGAAAATCCATTTGGCCACCTGAAATTGGTAAAAAATCATACTCGGGTGGCCCAGCTGGCCACCAGAAAAACAAGTTAAGGGCGAGCCCTGTAGGATGTGAATGTCACTGGCAGTCTTAACAAGGGTTTGTGTCGATACAGCCTAACCTGTTTAGAGCAGACGCAAGAGGGAATGGTAAAACTGTCCTTAATAACACAGGTTCTTTATCTGTATAGTTTCATTGCATTTTGTGTCGTGATGAGTCAGCTTGGACATTCATTGCAGGCTGGTGTCTCAAGATCTATCAAAGACAGGGTGCCCGGCCGACCTGGAAATCGGGGGAAAGCTGGAAAGTGACTTCCGCTTATTCCAGTCAGGGAAAAGTTACGGAATGTTAAGAAAAGTCCCTCAAATCGGAGAAATTCAGGGAATTTTGTTGTCCAGTGGCCTGCCTTTGGACACAAAATGACAAAGGAATAGACAAAGCAAAAAATAAGTCAAAATGATGATCATGGAATTTTTAACTTCTGTCAGGAAATATCCAAAAAAAAAATTAGAGAATTTTGTGTATATTAGATGCTGGGGAAAGTCAGTTTTTAATGGTATTTATGCAATATCTATGCAACTAAGGTGATAAGAAATAACATGCTGCATTATATAACTCTACTACTAAATGCCAAATTTTGATTTTGCAAATTTCACATCTGTCTAGTTGGTGTCAGAACTCACATACATATCTAGCTATCATCCTTTGCTTGCAATGAGATTTTGAAACAATCTATAAGGGGCTGAAATTATGTTATTGTGTATAGCAGTTTTGTGAAATGAGATGTGCATCTGAAACACTGCCAAATATGTGAATTCAAATTTTTAGAAATGTGTGAAACAACATATGCATGAAAACTGAAAAGAAGAATGCACCAAATATTTTCATCTGTTTAATGTGTCAAATTTATGGGCAGTTGTACATTGCGGGACAAGATCAAAGACACGAAACAACAGAATTGTCTTGGAACATCTTTTAGCTGATAGAATGCTGTATTTTACCTCTCAATGTACTGTTAAATCTCTCCGTGGGTGCCGAGGGGAATTAAGGATGCTAGAGCACTCAAAGGTGTTTTAAATTGAAGCTAACTGCTTCTAAATTAAGGCTCGTAATTGTTCCAATTGTTTTGTACATAAGACGGGGTTAGAGAATTTTTAACTTTTTCTTTTTGTACTTGAGAAGGATTCATCTCCAGTTGTACTGTTAACCTGTTGCTTCACATACTTAAACTTTATATCTCCATAGGTTTAACACAAAGATAAATGTACTTATGAAACTGTGTCATGCAATAAGTTCATTGAAGTCCCATCTAAAATTACTTCCATAATGTCCAAAATATGAATTCATATCTATATTTGCACTAATACACCTGTAAGAAAGAAACTAATTACAATTCAACACTGAAGCCATACAAAGATCCTTTAGAAAATGTTGATGATTTGTGTGGGAGGGGAAGTTGTGGCAATACAGGGCCTTGCCTAATGGACTTAGTTATGCCTGTAGATTGTTCATTAAACTGCTCAAGTCAGTTTTTGTCCAGCTTTGCACTGAAGTGCATATTGTTATGGAGTTCTTGGATGATTCCATTTTCACTGAGAAATGATGGATCAATCAGTATCAGCCTTCTAAGTTGACCTTCTATGTTGTTCACTCCTTCAGGAAGCAACACATCACCTGGATTTTCTGGTTGTACTGGTCCGTCAACATCTGGTTCGTGTCTGAGTTTGGAAATGTTCCTCAGAACTGTAACAGCAACGATTGCAGTAAATGTCATTTCTAAGTATACCTTGATTTCATGAGTAAATCTGAGAAACATGAAGATTTCCAGGTTCATAAACTGGTAACATCGTTCATGACTATTATTCTTGTAGCATCAAAGCTGAAACTCACCCTTCTCATGAAGGGTGATTCTTCTGACGTTAAGATACCCCTTGGTCAGTTTTTCCATCAGATAGGTCATTCACAACCCTCAGTTCCTGCCAGTTCATTCACTCTTGTGGATGTTGCACCAACACACTCTACAGCCTCTCCATATAATTTTGCTTCTTTCTTTGCTCCCAGATACTCTGAACAGCTTCTCTGTCTAATTTTGTTTCTTGTGTTGCACCAACAAACCCTTTCTTTTAATTTTGCTTCTTGCGTTGCTCCAACACAAACTCAATACCTTCTCTGCCTAATGTCAAGATGCTCTTTATCAATTGTACATTTCTCGCTGATAGGAAGTTGGTTCCCAGTATGCCTTTGTGGACCATATTTGCAACAATTTGTACTTCTTCATCTTATTTCAAGGCCATAAACTTTGTCTTCCGTTACTGTAACAATTTTAGGTAAATCTGTTGTGACCCAACACGATGATGGCATGATGAGAGTCAACCCTGACTATGTATCTACAAGGACATAACAGTGTTCATCTTCACTGATCTGCGTATCTCATCATATAGGAGTAGTTATCACCTGTAGTGATACTTCTTGTTCTATTTTACTCTGTCTCTAAAAGATAGGTCTGTATGAAAAATCCTGTAGCAATTTCTATTCTTGTTCATACAGAAATGAACATCACATCTAGTACAACGTTTATATGATTTATATCCATTTTTCTTCTTTTACAGACTTTGCAGTCCAGTCTTTTTTCCGTGTCTTCTGGTAAGTGATAAAGTTTTGTATTAGGTACACCAGCTGCTGCCTCTGGTGCTGGAGGACGGTACAGTCACACTGAGTCCGCGCCACTGATGCCCCCAAGCTGCTTGCAAAGTTCTTCATGAAAATTGTGAGGGTCATATCGTGCTGAACGATCCAGGGTTAATTTGTCAGGATGCTCCTTTCTCCAATCTTGAAATAAAATAAGGAGTTTATAATAGCAATGTCCACAAAATGAATAAAACAAAGTTTTCCAGTACTTCACAGTTTTTCGTAAAATATCATAATTATAAAGCAACTGGTCTGACCTGTCAACGCCACCCATGTGACTATTACAGTCACAAAACACCCTTGGTTGGCGTACTAACTTCCGATGAAACTGACCTCCCTCTTTCACTCTGCGCCTGCAGTATACAAAGTCATTGGCATCACGGAAGGAAGCAATCATACTGATTGTTTTGTTGCCTTTCCATTTACTGGACAAGGTTCCTGTCACAACTCCACACCTATGACGATGGCACAATAGCAGTTTTGACACATCCATACTGTGCTATCATTCTTTGACTTCATTGATGTAAAAAAGTTATCAACGTAAAGTTTGTAACCATGGCTCATCAAATCCTCACACAGGGTGAAAACAACATCCTATCTTAGCCCATGCTCCAAGGCTTGTTCGTGTCATCTGATATAAACATCAACATCAAATGTACACACTTGACACCTTCTCTGCTTAATTTTAAGATGCTCTTTTTCATATCAAATGTGCATTTCTACGCTGATAGGAAGTCGGTTCCCAGTATGCCTTCGTGGACTATATTTGCAACAATTTGTGCTTCTTCATCTTATTTCTGCAACGGAAACGTTAACATGCTCCAAGGTCATAAACCACCTCTCCTGTTACTGTTACAATTTCAGGTAAATCTGTTGTGACCTGACACAATGATGGCATGATGAGAGTCAACCCTGACTATGTATCTACAAGGACATAACAGTCTTTATCTTCACTGATCTGTGCATATCTCATCATGTAGGGGTAGTTATTACCTTTAGAGATATTTTAAGTTCTATTTTACTCTGTCTCTGAAAGCCAGGTCTGTATGAAAAATCCCGTAACAATTTCTATTCTTGTTCATACAGAAATGAACATCACACCTAGTACAAAATTTATATGATTTGTATCCGATTTTCTTCTGGGACAGACTTTGCAGTCCAATCTTTTTTCCGTGTCTTCTGGTAAGTGATAAAGTTTTGTATTGGGTACAGCAGCTACTGCCTGTGGTGCAGGAGGACGGTACATTTTCACTGAGTCCGTGTCTTTGATGCCCCCAAGCTGCCTGCAAAGTTCTTCACGAAAATTGCAAGGGTCATATCGTGCTGATTGATCCAAGGCTTCTTTGTCAGAATGCTTCCTTCTTTAATCTTGAAATAAAATAAAAGAGTTTATAATTGCAATGTCCACAAAATGAACAAAACAAAGTTTCCAGTACTTCACAGTTTTTCGTAAAATTTTGTAATTACGCAGCAATTGGTCAGACCTGTCAACGTCACCCATGTGACTATTATACTCACAAAAACCTTGGTTGGCGTACTGACTGCCGATAAAACTGACCTCCCTTTAACACTCTGTTCCTACAGTATACAATGTCATTGGCATCATAGAAAGAAGAAATCATTCTTATTGTTTTGTTGTCCTTCCATTGCTTTGCAAGGTTCTGAACATAACTCTTGACGCATCACATGTTCCTCTTTTTGACTGCCTAGACCATTCCTTTACAGTTGTTTTCAACTCTGTTGGGAATCCTCCGCCATTGCTGTTGGCTGTCCCGCAGGCCTATACCTTGTTTGTCTTTAGGTCTGGCAACAACTTCATTGAAGTATAAAAGTTGTCAACATACAGTTTGTACCCTTGGTGCATCAATTCCTCACACAAGGTGAAAACTACATCATAGCTTAGCCTATGCTCCGAGGCTTGCGCTCGTCGTCTAATGTAAACGTCAAAATCAAATGTGTAGCTGGTGCTTGAGTTGGCAACTACCCAGAGTTTGAAACCCCACTTGGTTGGCATATCACAAGAAATTCATTGAAGTATAAAAGTTAGTCAACATACAGTCTGTACCCTTGGTGCATCAATACCTCGCACAAGGTGAAAACTACATCATAGCTTAGCCC
>JZLH01S0406516.1:11182-25745 GCA_001188425.1 Eucidaris tribuloides | reverse complement strand
TGTGGCTGAAACAAAGCTCTACATGTTTGTTTCATGTGGTCAAGAAGAAAACAAACTTTCCTTAGAGCAGGGTATTCTTCCAGATGGGGCCATTTTAAATAGAATCCACTGCCACTTCAAATCCTCTAACCCATTGACGGAAATCTTTCCCATCCTCTCCTGTAAAAGGTTCAGGGAGTTCGAGCCAGAATGAAGCCTTGATATTACTACTAACCGCGAGCCCAACATACTAGGATGGTATATAGATGCTCTATAATATCACCAAGGATCATGAAAAAAAATCAACAAAATCCTTCCGTGGTTCATTGTTCACAACATTTGACTTCAATATGTGCTCTGTTGCAGTGTTGTCCAAATTTAAATTCAAATTCTAATTTTATTGATATAAAAACTCTGACATTTTAGGATTATCATCAAAACAAAACAAAAGACAAACAGAATTAGCATGTTGTCCATGAGGGTGAAGTCCTGACCTTAAATGCATGAAGCTTTAATGTTCATGAACTCATGTGGCGCATATGCCAGAAAGTATAGCCACTTGCAGGAGCCCGAGGATGAGGATTTTGTTTACTTTTGTTTTACTTGCTTGAAAGCTGCTTTGTAGCTCTGCCAAACGGGTGCTTTTGAAGATGATGATGGCAGTAGCCGAAGATCTGCCCGCTTGAATCCTGTCACTCTGCCTGACAGGAAGACAGTGTACTTCTCTGCATAATTGTGGATGAAGGTCACTGCACGAGTGACAGCTGCACTCAGCGCATGTTTGGTGTTGGGGCGCCCACCTGTCCGAGTGTTCAGCGGCACAAGTCCATTCTTCTTGTAGGACTTCTTTAGGTTGTTGAGTATGTTGATGGAGATACTATGGAGATATAAAACAAACAAAATACATAAGAAATATAAACAACATGGAAAAAAAACTAAGTAAGAGAGTTACCGTCTACAGTGTAGGTTGGGTCTGTACCTGTACATTACTGGTATTACCCGCTACTACATAGATCTAGACTGTTGTTAAAAAATACACTGATTATTATCATATAAGTTGTTAGTGCATATTTTGTTTTTTGGTTTTTTTTTCAATTCCAGTAAACTACCATGGTCTTTTCACCAAAACATAGCATTATATGAAAAATACTTTCTAATGATTCTTCTATTATTGTGTAATAAAGCACACCATGATTCAAGGACTTGTTTGTTAAAAGCACAGGTACTTCATGCACCAAATCGAAACAAAAACATACCTGGCACTGCCTTGGCGTCTTTGGCATGCCAGTTTTCTTCTGCTAATGTCCTTCTCCATGTGACTGATCTAAGCAGACCCTGCAACGACGACGAGATTGGCCATGATTGTCCCTGGCTGTCAATGACGTTTGCCGGCTGCCCCTGTTCGTAGTGCTCTCTTCACCTTTTGGGCAATGGATGTTGACAATCCCTGAAGAGGACGTGCCTGTATCAAAGGAGTGGTCAGTTCCTCGGCTGACGTTAGTCCAAAGTCGAATGAATCAACCTCTCGTGGCCCCTATCCTTTGTTCAGAACATAGATTGTCAGTGCGTTGACTCTGCAGACATGGAGAAGGTAAGACAATGTCACCATTGTCCACTGGTTGAGTTTGGGCTTACACATGAAACTCATTGCTCTCTGATCTATGATGTCTGCCCCACCCTTTGTGTAATCTTAGAGCTTGAATGCAGCTGGCTTCTGTTTGTTGTTATCCTTCGTGACTCTAAGGATGAGTTTCGTAGATGTCACCAACGGCACATTCTTTTTCCCTGATGACTTGGTGTTCGTCACATATGACTGGAGGCTTACATTCTTATTGCATTTTGCCATATTGGGTGCTGTACCATCTCTTTTGGATTGTAGGTTCTTGCACTGAACTATGTCATAATGCTGTTGTTGTACTTCGGGATCATCATGCTGAACTCTGTGAAATAAACTTGCCAGAATGTCTTTTTTCATTTTATCAACTGATTGATCAATCACGTGTCGATCTTCACTGGTTCTGGTGTTATTCACGATGGCTGCACGGTAATAGTCGCTCAAAGAATCAATCAAGGCATTGGTCAAACCAGATGCACCACCCTTCACCACTGAGCTCTTTTTCCTCGGATTCCTCCGTCCTTTGCCCATTCTTTTATAAATATGGCCTACACAGTCTAATTTCTCAATTTCAATGTCCTCATATTACTCTGGCTATCTTAATTCGGATCTTTCAGTGCTTTACTGTCACTGTCACATAGCATAGAATTGAAGTGGAGTTAGTATCGAGACAGAGATCGCTCCCAATTCCTCTGGCTGCTTTCTGTTCCATTCCTCCTCTTGGACCCTCATAGTTGTGAGTACATTAGTTGCACTCAAAATGATCGTAATGCAAAATCATGAAGTCATCATAACTGCCTAATTCTTAGCCTTCATACAATTGTATCCCAGGCAGTCTTTGGACAACACCTCAACATCTAGGACTTCTCCAGTGTCTACCGACATGAGTACACCTAGACTCCTTTGAAGGATTTGAATCCTCGATATGACACAGGAACACCAATGATGCTGTCATCTGTCAAAGTACCAGTTTCATCTTTATTCGTGTACAATCATATTCTTTTTGCCGCTGCATTGCATTCTTTAGGAAGTTCCTCTCTAGATGTCTTCAGTATCGTCACATTTTTCGACAACCAACTATTCGAGTTTAATGGTGGTGCCATATTGAAATTACTGCAAATGTTTGTCATGCTACTTCATACAAACATTGAACAAAAATACATAAGTATATACTGTGCTAAATATACCAAAATCTATTTTGAAAATTGAACAAACTGCATAAAAATAAAATGCTTACCATACTAAAATTGAGGAGATTGAACAACATGCATAATAACTTTCGAATGCTAAATATATCAAAATTGTAAACGAAAGGAGTATGTTAATTAAATTTTCTGGATTGCTCCTGTTGTACTGCTTGAACAAAATTCAAGATCGCATTGGATACAAGGTTTCATCAATAGTGATAAAATCATTTAATAGCAGGGCCTTCTTGCTCAATTCCTGTCCAGCGAGTCATGGAGCTCGCGAAACACTGCAAAATGATCATTTCTCCATCGCTCTGGTCTCGTGTCCTCATCAACGAATGAAGGTTTGGTGAGCAGACACTTGATTGGGTTCTTACTCATTGTAGTGCCAAATACCAGATGACCAACTCCATCCCCAAAGAGCCATTTGACATCTAGCAGATTCTGACCGAGCATTCCTCTGTAGTAGAGCATGCCCAGCAGTGCTCTCATTTCAATTGCCAATGTTCCATGAAGGTACAGATTCTTGTCTGAGTTGCGAACTTCTGGGGAAAATTAGAAATTTTTTGATTAGCTCATTCTCCATCATTATTTTCTCTCTTTCCTCTTAAATTGTCATTTTTAAATTACACATTTAATTTCATTCATCAGATACTCAACATACTTTTCAGTTTTCCTTTTTGGACCCTGGACAAGGCTGGAAGATCTTCCCCCAAGGCCAAGGGTCATGTTGCCAGACAACAGAATGGGACTTGGGTCTGGTTGTTGGCCCATGATCACCATATCCTTCTCTGTCTTTGTTAAGGCAACAATTGAATCTGTGAATTCACAAAGGGCCCAAGTCCCCATTTGTTTACAAGACATGAACTTGGGCCCTTTGTGACTCCACTGATTCCATTACCAACTAATGGTGCAGCACCTCTATTCACAGTAAGAAATATGAAGTTGGTTTTTATTCAATTTTGCTCATATTGTTTTCTCAAAGCTTTTGCCTTTCTGGATTTGTAGTAAATCAGTACATCCTGTACCCCTTTCTCGATGTGTTGATTTATTTCTATTTATTTATTGAATTATTTTACCAGGGTGCCCATTCTTCAATAAGTTGGTCTGCCATGGTCTCCCTGGATACAAAACAAAGATACAAAAGTAGAACACACATATAAATCAGAAAATATCCTACAAAATATACACAAGTAGAACACATAAATCAGAAAATATCCTACAAAATATACACAAAGTAATGATTAACACAAAACAAACACGATGTATATTACTATAAATAAAAGAGTAGTTATATGAGAATAAATGTAACAATAATAATAGTTGAATAAATATCATTGGAATGTATACAAATCATGGGGTATTTGAAAATACAAACTCTGTTCAGAAGTGTCTGTGAGAACTTATTCTTAGTTTAAAAAATTCTAAACGAATTATTGATTATCTCAAAATAATTGAACACACCATATATTACTAACGATTAACACAAAATGAAATATAAACGCACCATACACTACTATCAGGATAATAAATTTACCAATAGAATTTTGATGTACATGAGGGCATAACAATATGTTATTTTGACAAGTCTTCTTTGAAACATCAAGGTGAAATCCTTCCCATCCATGTCATTGTCGTATTCATCAGATTTACTGAGCTCCTTCCTTCCTTTTTTAGTGAACAAGCTGGGTCTGCTCGACTTAAACAAGTTTTTAATGCGGTTCAGGCTGTAGTTCAAGCTATTATGATAATGTAGTTGAGTATGCCAACAGTGATCCTATCATATGTGAGCCCCCGCTATCCCTTGAACATGCAGGCCTAAACATCAAAGTGAAATCCTTCCCATCCATGTCATTGTCGTATTCATCAGATTTGCTGAGCTCCTTCCTTCCTTCTGTAGCAAACAAGCTGGGTCTGCTCGCAGCAGGATGCGAGGATTGATGGCTATTATGTAGTTGAGTATGCCAACAGTGATCCTATCATATGTGAGCCCCCCTATCCCTTAACATGCAGGCCTAAGCATCAAAGTGAAATCCTTCCCATCCATGTCATTGTTGTATTCATCAGATTTGCTAAGCTCCTTCCTTCCTTCTTTAGCAAACAAGCTGGGTCTGCTCGACTTAAGAAACAAGTTTTCAAGGCAGTTCAGGCTGTAGTTCAAGGGGATTTGGGTGATCATGGCAAGAACTGTGGGTTCACACAAGGTAGCCAGAAAAGGATCTTGTATCAGCAGCACATGCTCGGGTGTCATGGCTGCATACGCAAGATCATTCGTCCCCATATCCAGCAGCAGGATGCGAGGATTGATGGCTATTATGTAGTTGAGTATGCCAACAGTGATCCTGTCATATGTGAACCCCCCTATCCCTTTAACATGTAGGCCTAAACTATTGTCCGCCCCGAAATCAAAATTAACGCTCTCTCCAGAACGTACCCCAAATTGAGGCACAAAGGAGTGGCCAAATAGCAGTGCCATATTCGTTCGGGTAAACCTGAAAACAAACATGAATATAAACAAGTGTAGGCCCTTTGTGTAAGAAATTACCTGAGTCAGAGATTAGACAGACGAGTCATCAGCACACTGATTTTAGAGGCTTAGGAGAAGCCATCTCTTTTGCAGGAGTCCAGAAGCACAGTTCATCATTCATGCCTTCTATATACTTACGCAGGACCCCTTGTTGAAATTTGAAGGTCAGAAATTTGATGTAGAATTTGAAAAATAAAACTTACAAAATTACTGTGTTTCAATTTTTTGGCATCCTTTGCTTTATCATCAAATGCATACAGGTTATGATGCTCCTTTTGACAAATAGTTTTTTAAAGACCTGGCCAAATTTTATTTTTTCATGTTCAATAATCATTTAATTGTCTTCTGTTAAGTGAAAAATCCATTTGTATTCTCTCTAGTCGTTTTCATATCGGAATAAATGTACCGTTTCCACCTGATGAGCTCTTGAATTGGGGTAATCCCTCACTCTCATTCCTGTGTAGCCTCTCTTTTTCATCAGATATATTTTTTTTTCAAAACTAACATCTTGCACCTTCCTACACAAATCTTTTCTGATTACACATGTTCTTACTATGTTTCTTTAAATTTCCCATGTGAAGAATGTACATCAGTCATTCAACACATGTTGCAAAAAACAATTTTTGCGTAGCATGGCAACAACGTGGCCAACTCTTGTAGCATTAAAAAAAATAAAATTCCCCTTGACTAAATCCCAAACAGAACTCCCCACAGGCAGATGTCAACTCTGGAATACATGATTATGTAGCTTTCCTGAACAATGCTGCACATGCATGTCATATTGGCTGAGTTCTTCCAGCCACGGTGCAAACTGTCCTGATGGATGTTCGAAGTTCAGCAGCCACATGAGGCACATATTCGTTGAATGACATTTGAATACTGGTCATACGTGGAAACACCTCCTCAATGGCACGGATCTCTCTGTCATCATTGTCCGTCATGAAGTGTTTGGGCTCCCATGGCTTCTAACATCCACTTGTGAATGGTTCTGAGGGCATAAGCAATTTTCCTCCCTTGTTTCGTTCTGTACAACAAATTGGGCTACTACACTGTATCCGATGTTCGTTTTTACTGCCTTGAAAAATAATGGCAGTGCATACCTTGTAGTTTTATACGTTGCATCTAGTATGCATAGGTGGTTGCCGAAATACCGTGTCATGGTATGTCAACATTTATCGTAAAACTGTTCTGGCACGGATCTCCCTATCGTCGAAGTCTGTCATGAAGTGTTTGGGCTCCCATGGCACTCCGGCTTCTATCATCCACTTGTGAATGGTTCTGAGGGTATTAGCAATTTTCCTCCCTTGTTTCATTCTGTACAACAAATTGGGCTACTACACTGTATCCGATGTTTGTTTTTACTGCCATGAAAAATAATGGCAGTGCATACCTTGTAGTTTTATATGTTGCATCTAGTATGCACAGGTGGTTGCCGAAATACCGTGTCATGGTATGTCAACATTTATCATAAAACTGTTTTGGCACGGATCTCTCTGTCATCATAGTCCGTCATGAAGTGTTTGGGCTCCCATGGCTTCTAAAATCCACTTGTGAATGGTTCTTAGGGCATGAGCAATTTTTCCTCCCTTGTTTCATTCTGTACAACAAATTGGGCTACTACACTGTATCCGATGTTTGTTTTTACTGCCTTGAAAAATAATGGCAGTGCATACCTTGTAGTTTTATATGTTGCATCTAGTATGCACAGGTGGTTGCCGAAATACCGTGTCATGGTATGTCAACATTTATCGTAAAACTGTTTTGGCACGGATCTCTCTGTCATCATAATCTGTCATGAAGTATTTGGGCTCCCATGGCTTGTGAATGGTTCTGAGGGCATTAGGAATTTTCCTCCCTTTTTTTGTTCTGCACAACAAATTGGGCTACTACTCTGTACCTGATGTTTGTTATCACTGCCATGAAAAATAATGGCAGCACATAACGTGTAGTCTTATCCGTTGCACCTAGCATGCACAGATGGTTGCCGAAATTCTGTGTCATGGTATGTCAACATTTATCGTAAAACTTTACCCAGTTCGCTATCTATTACTGCACGCGAAGGTGCAACAACCTGTCATTTTGCCAGGTTAACTATGAAACACCAAGGTGAAGTAAATTGGCCCATAATCACTGTACTTTTCTACGTCCTCGTCAGGGCAGCAATTGCTAACCGATAGTGCAGAATATATATGTGTTAACAGACTTGTAGTACCCTTTCCCATACCCTTACCCGTACCGGTACCCCAAAATCAGGACCCGTACCCATGACTTTGTCACATGCTGGACCCGTACCCGGACCCATGGTCTGGTACCCGTACCCATACCCGTACCCGTATTTGTGGTCTCGGACCCGTATTCATACCCGTACCCATGGCTCTGTACCCGTACCCGTGCCCGTACCCGTACCCATGGCTTCGTACCCGTACCCGTAAGTGGGACCCACACTACAAGTCTGTGTGTTAATAACATGGTGGGCATGAGCAATTTCCTCCCTTGTTTCATTGTGGACAACAGATTGCGCTACTGCACTGTATCCGACGTTTGTTTTCACTGCCATGAAAAATAATGGCAGCGCATAACGTGTAGTTTTTTATATGTTACATCTAGCATTCACAGATGGTCGATGTTTATTGTAAAACAAATTAGTTACTCTCCGAACTATTCTACTTGCTGTTGAAATGCTGATGCCATGATGGCTAGCACTGTTATTTAGCACAGAGCCTGTGGCATAGAATCTCAAAGCAACGAAGATTTGGATACTAGGAGGCACAGCATGGTTTCTTTGTGTAGTGTGCTGGAGCCTGCCTCCCAGTTGGTCAACGAGGGAAATAATTCCCGGCCTCCCACGCGATTGAACCGATACTTTTTGAACATATCGTAGTCGTCGCAGGTGTCAAGAGGGTCTAGTCTGTCTCTGAAAACTCTCTTCCTCCAGAGAGCCCTTTCTGCGACTATCAGCAAGTGCGCCATTTTGATTATGGATTAATTGCCAATCTTAGGCAAGGTTGCCAATGAACGGTATAGCGACAAGTTTGATGCTCCTACTTGACCAGCTTCAGGTATTTGATGCTTGAATGACAACTTGACATTGTACTTCCAGCGTCAAGTTTTTATGAAATGACTTCCAGCGTTAAATTTCAAAGTTGACGCTAGAGGTGGAAATTTGACGATTTACTTGCTACTTGACGCTGATATTTCACTTTATGAAACAGGGCCCTGTAATGACGTGAATTCATTGTCGTCATTGTGTGTTGGCATTTGTCATAGAATTGCTTTGAATCTACTCCTGCCTTCATCTTGGTGGGCATTGTGTGGTACAGCTTATTTGTCTGTGAATAATAAATTGAAAATGAAAAGAAAACAGAAATATGAAGGTGTGTGTCTTCTTAAAATTTGTGGCAGAGAATTTCCCTTTCACAGTAGTTTCTGACACTTGAAATGACATCTACAACTTCCATTTCATTTTGTTCATTAGATGGCAGCATTTGTCATAGAATTGCTTTGAATCTACTCCTGCCTTCATCTTAGTGGGCATTGTGTGGTACAGCTTGTTTGTCTGTGAATAATAGATTGAAAAACGAAAAGAAACCAGATATGCAAAACATTTTTTGCTTATTTTTCCATCACGAGTGGTTACTTTTTTTTTCCAAACAAAGTGCAGTAACAATGTCCTTGGCACATAAACTACTGTCTACATTCTGGATAACGCTCAATCTTCGTCAGTGCACAGGGTGCAAGAAAGAATGATTTCTGTAATGTCTAATTTCTGAAAAATCTAATTAAAGAGCACCACATAGAATTTAAGTTACCCTCCGCTCAACATGATCTAACGACAAACGTTAGATCTATCAGTATTAACCTCACTCTGCTTAGACAGTCACTAGCTTCGCGTTCGGGTCGCATTGTTTAGTCCTTATTTCTCATATGGTGGTATGAGATGAAATTCCCAATATGGGATGACTTCAGACACCACAAAAAGAGCAATACTCACCAAAATATGTAAAAGATATTAGATCCAGATCTAGATCTAGATGTACATGTACTTGGAGTTAGACGGAAGAATCAAATTTAGATCAACCTAGTCCAATAACTGAGAAAATTTATAACGTTACGATAGTAGTACGTTTCCTCTCCACACGTACTTCAGAAGTTACCAACATGAGTCGGCCGTCGTGACACTAATGTTACACAATGACACGTGTGCACGAAGCTAGTCTATTGTTGCATAGTGTAGCGGGCCAGGGTGCATAAATCATGACAATATTATTCCCCTTTGGCTGGGAATGGAATTGCCCTAGCGCGCACACCCAAAACCGTGCGTGCTGCAGTATATATGGAGGGAGCGCACCAAGGCCCCTTCCTCTGATCGGCTGGCAATACTCAAGGAAGCACGAGGTTACTGAACTTCACTGAGTCGAAGGCTGGTCATTGCACTATCCACGGGCTAAGAGGTGAGTTTGGCCTGTGGGTTATTTCAGAAGTGACCCAGCGTCACTTCAATAATTTATACTCGTTCTCCATTACATCATAATTCAATCAGCTCTTCTCAAGTTATCAACCACAACGAAAAAATGGATCAGCAGATGCATGCACAGATGGTACCTTCATTGCGGGGGCATAATGAAGAGACATGCAACAATCCTCCCTCCCCCCAATGATAATAATAATAGTAGTAACAATGACAGTACATTTTTTTTATATCCTAGATCAAAAAATATCCTTGTAGTGATTGGCCAAGGATGGCTCACGTGACATAAAATAGTTTCACCATCAACTGAGCTCTGCCAAACGATAGATATCCCAGAATCGTGACGTCACGATATCGGTATAATTTCCGCTATACCGATATCGTGACGTCACAAGCCACTGCCCCAGCGTATGCGACGCCAAGCACTGTGTAGACTCTCCGCAGCTAGTGCGTGCGACGTGTATTGACGTTTATACACGTACCACGGTGCGACGTTCACGCAGCGCAGATCGCAACGCTGCAATGTGTCCAAATTTAAATGTTGGCAAAGTGATGATGAATGGTGAGTTGATATTTTAATCAGACTTACTCTGTTCAAATCATCACTTTTAGACTTCGTTATTTTAATTTTGTGATCAAGGATATAAATCAAATATACCATGCACTTTTTTCGACGCACCAGTGGAAATTATGGATTCTCTTCGGTGACTGGCATATACCACTATTTTCTTCGGGGCTGCGCCCCTCAGAAAATAGTGCTATGCCAGTCACCGAAGAGAATCCATAATTTCCACTGGAATCTCTCAGTGCATGGTATATTTGTTTAATGTAGCATATAATCACCGATGAGATCAGTCTCAATGCGCTTGGATATTACACTGGTCACTGGGATACATTTCTAACCTGCACAAAATGAGCACTATTTCCACTCTCTACCTGAGCTGCTAAGGAGGTGGATAAGCCAAACAAAAAGTAAAAAGAAAGGAAAAGCTAAGATTTTCTATACATTTGCAGGATGGTTTAAAAAAAATATTAAAAAAACACTGTGAATAGATCATCTACAATGAATAACATGTAATATATTATTACTCATTCACCTGTCTTGCTCTTTTCTAGGTGGTACTTCCGGGCCTCAGAGGAATTCCATGATGTTCTGATATCTTTCCAACTGCGTCCTTTGGGGAGTCCCTCCGCTTCCAATATTTGTAGTATTTCTTGCCATTTTTTCGACTTGCGATTCTTAACCTGAACCAACAATCGGAAATCACATCAAACAAAATATGTTAATTAAAGGCAGTGGATCTCATTTGCAAACATCCCCACAGACCAGGAAAAGATAACCCATGCCTTTAGGCTATTGATGAAAGGCATGTCTGTTAACTTTGGGGGTCAGTTGTTACCTAGTATTTGAAAAATGCGAAAGAAAAACAATAGCTGTTTAGTGTACGTTCTATGGTAGGAATTTTTTTCTCGCGAGAAAAAATTCAAATCAGAGTCTAATGGTCACTATAATTCCTCTAAAATTGAGTTTCTAGCTCCCATATTTTGCTGAAGGTTCCCAGATGACATTTTCTTCTAAATGCCATTGTTTTTACACAATGTTAATTTTTAGGCATGCAAAAGAGATCCACTGCCTTTAAACTTCATGTTATGTTTCATAAACTTTGGAGTGATGACAACTGAACCGATATATTTATTTTCAATAGTGAATACATGGTCGGCGTGCCTGCATTTCATAATGATCGCATGACAAATGGTCCCATGACAATTGCCCCAATGATGAACTCGTGCACCCTGATCTCAATCTAAACCCTAACCCTAACCTAAGGGCCAACACTAAACCAATTCTTTTATTGACATCACTTATCTTAACTCTTTAGGTGCATTCACATTACAAATCTTCGCGAAGTTTATCTTCTCGAAGACTTCGCGAAGTTTGGCTTGATCGTTCACACTGGGGCAAAACTTCGAGAAGATTTACTTCCTGCGAAACTTCTCGAAGATTTGGAACGCACTGCGCATGTGGAAACAATGTACTGGGATTTTGCTACAGATTGGTCAGGAATTTTGTTTCTGCGATGCTCCAATGTCCTTTAGATTTCATATTTATTTTAATGGAAGTATACCACGCTCACACAAAACTTGAATGAGTTTGGACGTATGTTGCTGCGTACAAATCGCACGTAAATACTAGTATTCGAGCAGCTATATACACATGGTATACTCGTGTCATAACGTCATTTCAACTCCATGTTTGTATACAGTGCGCATTTATGTCCCCACACCGGAAATGCGCTGAGGCTCACGGGATATAACTTCCCGAAGTTTGTGTTCACACTCAAAATGTCGCGGGAAGTTTCTCGATGTTCGGGAAATTTCCTACAAAGTTGTGGTAAGTTTCGCGAAAAGTTTCGCAGGAAGTTTCGCGGGAAGTTTGTGTTCACATTACCAAACTTCGCGAAGTTAATCTTTGGGAAGTGAAACCTCGCGAAGTTTGCTGTAAGTGTGAATGCACCTTTTTTTCGCCAGAGCAAATTTTGGGTCACAGTGCATAACAAATGCATGAATGTCACCTTCGAGAAATGACTTTGAGGGAGATTGACTTTTGCCTGCCCCCAAAAATATTTTATGTGCCAAATTACAAGCCAAACAACTTCTGACAAATGGGGGGTAGGGCGACAATGACCCAAAGTATTTTTTGGCCCGCCAAAAAAAAATTACCTGCTTTTTGGCCCACCAAAACATTTCTTTGCCTGCCAATTTACTACCCAAACAACTTCTACACGTTTGGCGGGAGGTTTTTCATAAAGCAGGAGTGGTGGGATAGCGGGGAAACTCCTACCAAAAGCACACCAAACGGGTTGACAGGCCTGCATATGGCGTGCCCCATCCTTTGTGCCTCCACACACAACACAGGTTTGTGTCAGCTTCTATCACTAGCAACACAATCTGGATATTTTCTACCTGTTATGTCTTTGCACAGAATGCACTTAAACATGCACACGATGGTCATTTGTTCCCTATCAGATAAATAGCTTGTGACCCACTTTAAGGGCAACCCACGGATACCATAGTGGCGTAGTTTCTGTAATAATATGGAGTGGTTAACGACATCAAATGCCTTAGATAAATCTATAAAGACAGCAAGTGTGTGTTGTTTGTTATCTATGGCATTATGAATGTGATTAATAAATTCCAGAATAGCTGTAGATGTGGAGTGCCACTTCCTGAAACCAAACTGGTTATTAAAGAGTAAACAATGTTTATCAATAAAAGTTATAAATTGGTTATACACACATCTTTCCAAAATTTTATCAAAAATAGTTAACACAGATATTGGACAGTAATTATTTACATCATCAGTTTTGCCCTACTTATGAATTGGAGTAACACGGGCTAGTTTCATTTATTTGGGTACAACACCTTTTGATAAACTTAAATTATACAATTGACACAATGGTTTACGAATAACAGATATAACTTTTTTTAATCACACATATGTTAATGTCATCTACACCAGAACTTGTATTATTTATCATTTTAAACATTATATCAATAATTTCACTAGGAACAATTGGAGTAAAAAACTAAAGAATGTATATTAGGATTTGTTAAATAAGATGCAAAGGTATTAGGTTCATTTAAATCTGCACATTGCTGGGATACTAGTTTTTGTCCAATATTTGCAAAATAGTTATTAAATTCATTAGAAATTTCAAAACCATCTGTAATGACCCTTTCCCCAGTGGATATAGAAGTAATTTTGGATGTTTTCCCATTATTTTTCTTCAAACTCCGGTTAATTAATTTCCAAGTATTTTAAATGCTATTTTTAACCCCATTAAATTGATTTGGATAGTATTCTGATTTGGCTTGTCTTAACTTGATTGTTACAAAATTGTGGTATCGTTTATATTTCATATTCAGATGTTCAGTTGGATTTTTCCTAAAATGTTTGTACAAATTTAAACGTTTGCGACATGATTTCAACAATTTAGAAGTCATTCATGGTTTCTTGTGACATTTTGTATTTAAAGTTACGAATGCTAAAGGGAAACATTGATTATATAATTCTTTAAATTTACTTATGTACATATATGATTCAGCAACATTTTCAGAAAATACCCATTCTTGACTTACAAGGGAATAGAATGAATGTTAAGTATCATCATTTATGGGTCATCTAGAAAATAATATTGGTTCTTTTCGTGTGTTAGTAGAAATAAATGGTAAAGAAATAAATATTGGTAAATGATCACTCAGATCAATATCTAAAATTCCAGATTTAAATTGTAAATTAGTATTTGTGAAAATATTGTCAAGTAAGGTTGCTGAACTTGGGGTTATACGTGTAGGTTTATCAATAATAGGAAATAATGAATAACTATACATTAAATTAACAAATTCATCGATTTCGGAATCGTGACTTATTTTTAAAAGATCTAAATTAAAATCACCCATTATAAAACAGTCTAGACTTTTTACATTCATTCTATTCAAAAGGTGGGTTGCTTGGAGAAGAAAATTGTTAACTGACTCCTTTGGTGGTCGGTAAATCACACCAACTAAATTATGTGTACCTTTAATGGGTATTTCTACAAACAAACTTTCAAAAGAATCGTGAACTATTGTATGGTCTTTTCGTTCAATAAATGGCACAGATTTGTGTATATATAAACCAGTTCCACCTCCACCTTTTTTTTCTGTGGCTAGTTACAAGAACATAGTCACGGAGTTGATATCAAAGATGGACTTGTGAAGATAATCCTCAGCTGTGCCACTGGGGG
>JZLH01S0406494.1:58314-71050 GCA_001188425.1 Eucidaris tribuloides | reverse complement strand
AAACGCCTTACTCAAAATCAATGATCTTGGTATCATTTTATTGGAAAAAGAATGTTCTAACCAACGAAATAAAAATTAATGACATTTTGCTGATAATGTTGAAGAAATTAGCGATCATACTCGTAGCATTCCTTCTGGGCCACCCTGTATAGTTGGTATATATTTCAACTCATTTGGTTCTTGAGGCATTTTCAAGTGTTTCCAATCATATCACTAACCTTTAATATACAGCATACCTACATCCTGTAGGCAATACATGTATGTTAACAGCCTTAAAGCTTTTGCAAAATGTTTTTGTGTGTAATCTCTAAAGTTCTGTTTTGTGTACACTGAACTGTTAGTTCACAATACAACAATAATCCTGTATGATAGATGTACATATTCTTTCTTGTGATTTTTGTATGAATTGAACAAAGATCAGTGAATGATTCATCTTGTTTCCATATGTGAAGATCCACTTCAACAGGTGTCACACTGTCTATAACACTTATGTGAGCAGTGAGTAAATTGGTGCTGATGCAAGGTGATAATCGGGGAAAGTGTGAAAAAAGTGCAGGTACTACTATCATGCAATAAATAATGTACTTATATTGCTAGGAATTCTTGTCACCTGTTCTTATGTGTGTTGATAGAACACACTGAAACTGGTCTTTAGAACACTTCAGTTGTTGCCAGTATGCAATTTTGGTATCTGGAAAAATTGGTACTGTATCAGTTGGCATATGTGCTCTGCTTTGAAAATGCAAAACATCTGCTTTGAACGGCCCCCCGCCCCCCAAAAAAAAACAACCCAAACAAAAACAAAAGCAAAAACGAAGAGAAGAAGAAGAAGAAGAAGAAGAAGAAAGAAGAAGAAGAAGAAGAGAAGAAGAGAAAAGAAGAAGAAAGAAGAGAAGAAGAAGAGAAATAGAAGAGAAGAAGAAGAAGAAGAAGAAGAGAAGAAGAAGAAGAAGAAGAGAAGAAGAAGAAGAAGACGACGACACAGGAAAATAAGTAAATAAATGTATGAATAAAAGATAAACTGAATGAATGAATAAATAAATAATAAATGAATAATTGAATAAGTAAATAACTAACTAACTAACTAACTAACTAACTAACTAACTAACTAACTAAATAATTAATTAAATAAATAAATAAATAAATAAATAAATAAATAAATAAATAAATAAATAAATAAATAGATAAATAAAAAATAGAATAAGCAAATATATAAGTAAAATAAAAAGGATAGACCCCTGATTTGGAAAGGATAGTCACATACATTTTACCAAACCAAGCCCACCAGGCACTGGATAATTTAATCCAGCCCACTGAAAATTATCTTTAATTTTGACCTAATATTATATGGAAATTAATAAAGCTGTGCCAAGGTTAGAAAAATTGTGACTTTCTAAATAAATTTTCCATGTAGGCCTACATGTGTCACAATTGTAGACATCAAATTTCAAAATTTTCCTGTCATCGAACGCCCGCTTGTCCCGTCAATGGGGTTAAACTCATGTGCCTACTATTCGAATATGCTCTCATAGATATGTGGTTTGGTTTACGTGTGTATCTCTTCATGAGTGTGTGCTTGTGACGTACATGTATGTGCACATCTTCCGTTTAGAATTGTCTGTCCCCCCTCCCCACCCACACCCTCTCCCTTCCCCTTCTCCCAACACATAGTCTGACTGCCAGACCATTATTCTGGAATCTACAGCCAAACCTGTATCCATCATAATAGTCTGACAGGAAACGTACATCTCTAGTTACATAAAAAATCCACAAAAATAGCCCTCCCAGAGAAGATTTATGGGTTCTTGTATCTGTCAGGTCAGCACTGATGTAATGTGATTAGCTGATCGCCTGAGGCAAGGGCCACTTGGGATGACCCTAGTACAGGCAGTCTACTGAGTCTAGTGTATGGTAGTAACAAGTGATTGACACTTTCAGTCCAGAACAGGTGGTAGCCTATAAATAAGCAGTTTGTGTATGTGAGTGGTTCCAAGCAAGCCGTTATCTGATCACTCTAATGAGGTAGAGAGTCAAAGAAGCCCCATACAAAGCAATGGTAGTTTCTGGATTTTTCAGGAAATCTTGTCAGAAAAACAAGAGATAAGTTAAAAGCCCCCAAAGCATTTTCGTTCAGACCTTCCGCTCCGCGGAAGGCCCCTGCTTCGCAGAGGAGGTCTGAAATTCAGACTACCCAACACATAGTACAAGGACTGGGTTGTGACCTTGATCTTGCCGACTTGCCCTCTTGATCCTGATAAGTAAATGAAGAACTCTTCGTCTCAGTGTGTTAACTTTATACAGGGCTCCCTCTTGAGGGAGCATGTAAACAGGTGTGACACCAACAACCTGTAATTTCCTTTTCGTGCAAGGAGATGAGGTTAATCCTTCAATGAGCTAGTTACCCTTGACACCATAATTATATTCATGGTTCTTGTGGTTTGTGTACATTTAAATAAAAGAGATACAAGCTAATTTATAATTAACTACGAAGATTTTTCTTGTGCTCCAGGGTGTTCTGGTATGATGGCTTAGTGGTTACAAGATCGCGGGTTTCAGCCCCGGCCGGGTCATACCAAAGACGTAAAAAAAACCATGTACCCTCTCCTTCTAGCCAGTTGCTCGGCATTCTAGAACAGAGAAGTGAAATAATAACATTTATGTTACGCAGGGCCCGCTGGTAGAGCAGTTTATTTGACTGAAGTGGCTTCCCTGGGTAAATACAACATTATTATTTTATTATATCACAGTCTATCCTTATTAGGAAGTGAAACATCTTGAAATTCAGTGTTCAGATCTTCATGTAGAAAGAGACTGTGTCAGTAACTTGAAGAGTGCCCTCTTGTGGTTGAAATGGTCATACATGCACGTCTCTTGAGGAAGCATACAAGCAGGCATGATATCAACACCTAGTCTCGGTTCCAGACCATGCAACTTTTTCTCCCTCCGAGTAGCAGTGCGGGTGCGAAGCACCCGCTCTACGCGACCTCAGAAAACTAGTCTTAGTTCAAGACAGTCAACTGATAGTAGGCCTAATTTTTCTAGGACATAGGATAAGTTCTTATGTCTGGAAGCCAGACTAATCAACACCCTGCAATGTGCCTTCCGTGCTAGTAGGTGATTTTAATCCTACGAGTCACCCACAAGTAACACTAAAATTATATTCCTGGTTTTGTGGTTTGTATTACTCTTTTTTCATTATTTTATAAATTTACAAGCGAGTTTATGATTAACTATGAAGACGTATCCCATTCTTCAGGGTATATATAATCAAAATCACCGAACCTCCTTATTTGGAGGTAAAGTACACATACATGTACCTAGGAGCTCCTTATAATCAGCTCTGACAGTGAGAGACTGTAGTAACGTGTAGTGTGCCCTCTTGTGTTAAAAATGGTCAAACGTACATCTCTTGAAGCCTACAAGCAGGCATGATATCAACAACCTGCAATGTGCCTTCCGTGCAAGTAGATGAGTTTAATCTTACGAGTCACCCACAAGTAACACTATAATTATATTCCTGGTTTTGTGGTTTGTGTTCTTTCTCATTATTATTTTTTAATTTACAAGCTAGTTTATAATTAACTATGAAGACATATCCCGTGCTCCAGGGTGTAATAAAATCAAAACCACAGACACTCCTTATTTGGAAATGAAACAATGAAATACCTTGGAGCTCCCCATGTGTGTAGCTCTGACAGTAAGAGACTGGAGTAGAGTGCCCTCTTGTGTTCAAAATAGTCATATGTACATTTTGTACAACATGCATGAGTAGCAGGCAGGTGTTTCATGTCTTCCAACTAACAACTAAAGAGTTGAATGTTATGATCAGTTTATGCCAGTTGCAGTCTGATTAGATTTTGTATTTAGGAATATAATTAGGAATCCAGAATATTGCCATATTACATTATTTTGAGTGAGAAGAAATCTTATTTTTTTTTCATATCTTCGTAAACCCACTCCATAACTTAAGTATTGCGTTGTTATTGTTTAAGTTAGGTTAAATAAGCGTATTTAGTATCTCTTACTGCTTCTGCTTGTATTATTTTTTCTGTATTTTTGTGAGCATCCACTGGATTGGGTCAAATAGTCTTATTGACTACAGTTACTTAATTAACTTTTTTTGACCCCGGCAGTCCGGTGGATGCACGTTTCTGTATTGTGTTATGAAAATTTTATTTGTCGTATGATAATTTGTATTTTGTACTTTTGATTTGCCGAAATAAATAATAATAATTATAATAATATTTGAATGAATGAATGAATCAAATTTAATACCATATTTAACATATTTTACCATTTTTAACAAATGAAATATATACAATAGATAAACAACATACATCAATTTACAATTGAACTATAAACTATGATTTACATAAATAACATAATATCTTCGTAATTAAATAAATTAAATAGCAAATTAGATATGGTAAAGGGAACTAACAATATTATACTGCTAATTGGGATTAGCCCCCCTGTGTTAAACAACATTACATCAAATAAGATAACATTACAAATTTTAATCTGATGTACATTTCTTTTTTTTTAAATTAATCATTCGATTTTAACAGAAGTAAACATGTTTATATTATATAGTTAACTAACAATCAATAAGAATTGAACATATTTACACTATATACATTCTGAACATTCATAGTAATTTCTGTAACATAATAAAACATAACATGGCATTAGTAAACTAAAAATATAGATTGGTTTATCAGGTAGGCTACATTTGTTCTCAAATTTGATTTTTGATTAAATATCTTTTACCTTGTTTTACACAGAGTTGCCATAGTCTAAATTTCAGTTCATTTTTTACCCTAATCCCAATTTATAGAAAGTTACATGAAGTTTGAATCTGGAAATTTTTTCTTCTTGCAAGTATGCTATAAATCTCTTCTCATGCAGGCGTGAATCCCAAATCTGTGAATGCTGCCCTCTGCTGATGACTTTTTAAACTGAAATTCTTCATGGCTTATGCCAGCTCTAGTGATTTTGTGTATTTTCAACAAGTATATGTACATGTGAATGTAACCATGTGTGCCCAGGTACAAAACCAATGACAGTTGTACTGGGCAATTCCATTTGATGTTTTGAAAATTGACTCATTCTGTATGATGCAAAAGAGTATTTAAAAAAGGAAAATTGAAAGAACTATGTAGCTGACTAGCTGGTCTTTTGAATTTGAGCAATGACCATTTTGGAAATGATTTATAAGTAAAGTAATAATAGTATCACTTGTAATAGTGACATACACCACTATCAACCTTCGGCAATATTGATTACACTAGGAACATATACTGTGTTTGTTCATGTGATTTTACAAAATGGAGAAATATAAAAATGATGAGCGTGCAAAACAGCATGTAGATTATTGGTCCTGACATACTTTTTGCTGTACTTTCTACATATCCATGATAAAATGGTCCAGTATTTGATCCATCATACCACATACTTTACCAGGTCCAAGGCTGCCACTCATAGGGAAAACCCCCTACCATGGGGGATTTTAACCTACCGTAGGTTGTAGGGGATATCTACAGGGAAAATGACCTTCCGTAGGGGAAAGGTACAGGTTTTTGATGATTTGTAGGGGATGTAGGGGGTTTTGACAATTTTCAGAAATTTAGGATTTTAAAGAATTTCTGTATATTTTCATCCATTTTGTCCTCTCCGGCGAAGAAATCGTGATCAATCTATTGCATTTACTAAGGTTATTTTGCAGGGGAAAATGTACTCTCGTAGAGGAAAAGTGGATTTTTGTAGGGGAAACATAGGTTCGTAGGGGAAAATTGGGTTATTTAGGCATAGGGGAAAAGTGGTGTACGTAGGGGAAAATATGTATGCGCCGTAGGGGGAAATCAAAATTTTGAGTGGCAGCCCTGAGCAGGTCTGTCATTACATTCACAGAGTCTGGAAGAAATTACAATAATACAAAATTTACAATTAGTTCTTATATGCATTTCCAATTATTAGAATTGATCAGTGCTCTCTGAAACAAAACTATAGAATTACAGTTGAAAAAATGATTTAAGTTTCTTTATGAATGTTATGCACTCTATGTATTGAAACTAATTAATGTAGCTCCTTCGGCACAGTATCCCAGACGGTTGGTCCACAATAATAGAAGCTGCACTCACTAGCTTTTGTGTTTGCATGTGATAAATTGACTGCTATTGTGACTGAATGTGATCGGTAATTTGATGGTAAATGAGCATGATAAAAAAGAGCATGATAAAATTTTGGAGGACAGTTGTGGAAGCATCAAAATAAACATACAGTACTAATTTTATACAGAATTCTCTTTTTCCACAAGCAGGGATGTAATTCTCTTTGCAAAACCTTTTATTCAAAGAATTCGATTACAGTATGCAAACTGACCAGGAGGAATAAAGACTTCACATGTTTTGATCAGGACATCAGAAACTTGATCAACACAGAAAACAAACATTTATTTATTTATTTATTTATTTATTTATTCTTATTTATTTATTTATTTATTTTATATACTTATAGATTTAATTATTCATTAATTCATTTGTTTATAAATTGATTAATATAAAATTTGACGTCAATGTATTTTGTTCCACTAATTTAACATAAAACTAATTATACAAAAGTATGTTAGAAACAAACAGACAAACAGAGAAATACTGCATGTATTGAAGAGCCATTAAAATAATGTGAACAGCTTAGTATAAAATGTATGCTTTGATGAAGAAGACATTGCATTTCTGCCAAGTAGACACTATATTTATCTATCAGAGGAAGTGAAAATACAGCCAGAAATTTATAGAGTTCTTCCTTAATTGAATCATGTTTTTACTGATGGACTGATTCAATTTTTGGAATTTATCATAACTACTCATGTAGATTTTCACATGGATGGTTAGCCAAAGTAATTTGATAAAAAGGCCGAGTCTTGTTTACTTTTCTGTCTGATCAAATATTATGAAGAGAGGCAATTAAGTATATGAGTCATAACTGTAGGATATTTTTTGCTTCTACATTTTAATCTCTCTCTTGCTCTTTTTGTAAATTGATACAGCCATTTTGTGGTGCATTAGCTACATTTTTAAGTCAATATTCCGGTAACTCGATTATTAGAACGGTCAGAAAATTGATTGATCGCCCACTTTGCTGGACACTCGGAAAGCCCCCAGAAATTAAATGGTTATGTGCGAGCATATGAACAAATAGCATTACCCATATTGAATGTCGGTGAGCATTAGGCAGTGTGTTAAATGCTGTTCCTGGTTTAATATGATTATCCTTATGAACAAGGTATATTTTAACCCCCCCCCAAAAAAAAGAAGAAAAAAAGAAAAAAGAGAACCTCCCAAACCGAAATGTAATCAAATCATTGCCTTCATTTCCACTCAGGCTTTCTGAATCCCCAGTGGACCCTGTAATCGTTTGTGAGGATAAAAGCGCGCTCCAACTGAGCAAACGCAAGAAGCGGACTGACACTGGACTCTATTTACGAATGATTTATGAATCAAAAAAATATTTCTTGTGTCGTATAATGTTGGTGGTGGTACTCCGTTGTCATGTAAATTAGGATAAAATGGGATTGGACGAGTGATGAGCTATGCATGTGCTCGCTTTGTCCGCAAGGATAGAATATTGATTAAACACGTGTTGGGTTGTCCAAAAATTCCATTGGTGCGTTATGAGTTTTTTTTCTTATTAATTTCCTCATCTTCTCCCTCCCTCCATCATCATCATCATCATCATCATCATCATCAATATCGCCACCGCCCGTGATGATCGGTGGGGCTACTAAAATTGGTGCCGGAGATTAAAACAGACGCTAAAATCATTTCCCGACAAATGACTTCACTTTTATGAGTCTCAGTTGTGTAAGGGTGCGTGGATGATGTGGATGTGAGGTGGTATACGGCTCTATTACCACTATACCCATCATCCGACCGGTATTGATACACTGTAGAGTGGAGTCGAAGGTTGGACGTGTTAATGAGCCCAACCCACTTATTGATTCTTTATTTGTTTCCTTTCATCAAGTTAATGAGAGCGCTTCTCTTGATGAGCTATAGCTGGGGCTCATGACTAAAGCTGGGACTAATCGACTGTCTCGACTAATCCATCATTCGCTTGTGACAGGAGTATTGGAATAACCCAATTGGTGGTAATTGTTTCTCGGAGAAGACAAAGAAGTTGAGCAAAAAAGAAAATTGTGAATGGGGAGTGTGCACGTACTTTTGCAGCATCATAAAGGAGCAAGCTTTGTTTTGTTGCCATCAAGTTGTGCTACCAAGACATTTTATTTGATCTTCGTTAACTTGCAAATTGGATGGTGAAAAATTTTGTGGTGACACTTCTTCTTGGACTGATGGAATTATTCAAGCAGTTGATTCTTCAACTTTGATGACATTGTGAGAGAGGAGAAAGAATTACTTGGTACTGTAAGAGAAGATGAGATATCCAGCAACTAGCTCAAGAATGAACAAAGAACCAGCTTTCTTCTTTAGACGAATGGTCTTTGTACTAAGTGGTGTTATAATGTCTTGCTCTGGTACAGAATATTGAAGTAATGATCGCGATGTATTTGGGTCTCTGCACTGTGCTTTAGCTTTTCATCAAAGAGATGTTATCAGACGCAAATTCATTGACATAATTTTGGAAAATGGTGATTTACGTCCAACGATTGAATTAACCAACAGTCTTTTTCATCATTTGTGTGAGCGATGAACTGGAGTCCTCCATCCATTATACTTGGGTCACTATGTACTATTTCATGGAATATTTCATCACAAAGACTTTTTTGTTGTGTGGTCGTCGCTAAACTGCAAGCTTGCTAGCTGATGGTGCATTTGATGATCTGCACAAATTATGAATCTAGCTCCAACGTGGATACGTAATTGATCGCTTATTGCATTTTTGGGGACAGTTGCCATGGATGTGTGCCACCGCGAGAATTAAATTCGTCCAATCTGCAGTCATTAGTGGGACTATGGATGCAATATAGCAGTGCATTGTGATTACAATTTGGTTCCTAATGCAAAACTGAATGTCAAGTGTGATACCGTAGTTCTGGAAATGATGTTCTTTTGATTGTATGAACTTAATTTTTATTAAGACACACAGTGCCGTAGCTCAGAAGTCATTTGCAGTCAGTCATACGGAACAGGACCCAATACTAAAAGTATAGATTTCGGATAATACTGTACTTCATTATGTTTTGAGTGAACAGTGAGCTGCAGCAAATACTGGACTTTCTAGTTTCTACAACACATGCCAGCTATGCGTAGTGTTAGTGTTGCGGAGAGATATGTAGAGAAGACGAGTTGTACGGATGTGGCAATAAGCCATTTAACTTTTGACCTTGAAGAATTCACGCAAAGAATACACAGGAGGCAAGGGAGCTCACAAGAACTAGAACAATCAGCAGCGAGTCAGCAAGGAGAATCATTTTGGAGCGCCGAAGTGATTGGTAGGATGACAGCCACTGCAAGTCCTTTCCTGCATTGTGTTCTGCCAGTGCCAACTTTGTGAGCAAAACCTTTTTTTTTCTTCAAAGTGGAGATATAATCATACTCTCGTGTGCTAATTTTGGATTTTCATTTCAAATGAACTAACGGAGCGACAGTGCGTGTTTCAAGTCATCAACATACATGTATATCACTACATGTACCTGTATTGCTGCACAATCATCTACCTCTAATTTCTGGATCATGGACTTGGGGAGATCTAGATAATTATTTCTTTCACTGAGTTTGTATTTTTGAAGCTCTGTACGGTTGTACTTTTATCACTGAGGACTTTCCTAACTTAGGTAAAATAAACTAACGGACGTTAGTGTCTGTTTCAAGTCATCAAAAAGTATCACTACATGTACCTCCATTGCTTCGTAATCATCTGCATCTACCTCTAATTTCTGGAGTATGGACTTGAGGAGATAGATAGATAATAATCTGTTCTTTTACAGAGTTTGTGTTTTTGGAGCTCTGTTATGAACTTTTGCCGTACTTTGAACACCTTACGACTTTCCTGAAGATAAAATAGACTAACAGAGCAGTAGTGTCTGTTTCGAGTTATCAGAAAATATCACTTCATTTTCCTCCATTGCTACCTGAAATTTCTGGATCATGGACTTGGGGAGATCTAGATAATCAGTTCTTTCACTGAGTTTGTATTTTTGGAGGTGTTCTGCCCGTTGCCGTACTTTTTAGCACCCGAAGACACTCGAAGATTATGGTTGATTTGAGTGAGGAGGCTGCCTATTGGGCCTACGTCCTGTCATTCTATCAGCCACTGGTCAAGGGAGAGGCAACTGCAAGCTGTACACCTCACTTACAGGTACAGTGCACCATGCCATCTTTTTTATTCTTTGTATGAAATGTTTATTAAATATTATTTTTTTGATAGGTTTTCCCATACAAATGGCAGATACTTTGAAATCTAAGCATGCTGTATATGTACATTAGTAGTCACATATTTCTTTTATTTTTTATGCAAGGATTTTGAAAAATATGAATTTGAGGACCTGAACAAATTTCATCCACAAGTATATAAAGGATATATTTTTGATTAATCTTTTAACATACATGTTTGAATTTGAACACCTGAAGCAAATGTTATTTTAATTATATAGAAGCTGCAAAATAAGTGGAGTTTTCTGTGAGGGCTACAGTAAATGTTAACATTCGTGGGAACAAAGAAAAATATGATAAATATTAAGGAAAGGATTATTTACCAACTTACTCTGCCTTTATTCTAAGTTTTTGGAGCACTGCGAAAATATAAATTTGTTTAATTATACTTTATGGTATACATTTATTTATACTTAAAAAGCTGCTTGTAATTATTTGCATTAATTGATTTTTGTAATGATGTAATTTCATATTGGTGATTTTTGTAATTTATTAGTGTTATGTTTTATTTATCAACATAGACATGTTTGATTTCAGAATAATCTTGGTAAAAGCTCCACTTCTTAAATTTATGTTTCCGATGTAGTATTTTGAGAGGTCCTCAGACGAAGATGTTAAACTGGTAAAGGAACGGAAACGGAGAAGACGTCGCCGTAAAAAGAGGCACATCGAGGTACTAAAAATAATTATGTTGAATTTAGTGGTGTTACATACAGCATCCAATGAAAAGGAGAGATTGAGCGAACATATATGTTTAAGGGTGGAAGGCACAACCTGTAGTGGTGGATTGGGGGGAGGGGGGATTACCATCAGCCCTGCCCCTTTTTGGCCTGAAACAATCATAACATACAAACAACGATACATAATGACAGCTCCCAACATAATTTAAAACTCTCTTCTAGCTTTCTGAATGTATGCTATCACTACTTTTCCACCGGATAGCCACTTCGGTAGATGGTTGGTTAATGACGCAAGATACGCTCCTAGTCCAACCATCTGTTCACATTCTCACAACTTCACTTCATGCATAATGCAAAGTCGTTTATGTCACCCATTACCTCCATATCTGGGAAATATAGATTTTTCTTTCCGTTTTCAGTGGCGGAATGATATGGATTTATCTGATGGTGTTTAATTGTCCCGTGCAGTGTAAGAACCAGTCAAGGCCAGGCAGGCATTGATCTTGACTAATTAAAATGAGAGTACACATCACAAAAAGAGGAAGTTATTAATTTTAGTGGAGATCTTGTAGTGGGAAGCAAGCGTGTATGAAGCTTATAACTAAAATGAAATTCATGTCTTAAACTTGATGCCGTCTTGAAAATTTGTAGTTTTTATATGACTGTGTTCTAAATAGATGTCACAAACCCATTGGGGATGATTTTTGTCAATATAACAGACATTCTCCATAGACCCTAGCCCGAATATCTCATTCTTATAGTCTCCAACTAGTTAACTGGTGTGTCCAAAAGTCAATAAAGAGGGGGAGGGGACAGAATGTAAACACAAGCAGGAGAATGTTCGAGACGTACAAGTACATGTATGCTCCTTCCCCCACCCCTGAAATTTGTTTCATATTTAAAGGCTTCCAATTCATGATTTATCCAAAAAAAATATTTTGTTAAAAATATAATAATTGAGTGATGTCAGTCTTAAAATTCAGAAAACAATATTCAGTAGTCATCGCTTCTGTACAACACATAGTGTAGGCATCGCTGGCAAGAGGAGCATGTAAAATAGTTACAGATTATAGAGGCTGAATGCATTTTTATTTTTTGTATTGTGGAAATAGTTGTTACAGTTTTACCATTGATTCAACAGAGGGTGGCTGTCCTTCTGTGTCAATAGTGGGCGATTAATTTCTTTCAGGTCTGTTGATATGCTACCGAGCACCAGCATTTTTGATGATAAGATCCGCTGCTTCATTGTAGTCTTATAAAAGAAGTATGGTATTGTAAAAGTCCTTCAAATGGGGGGGGGGGGGGGGGGGGAGTGGGGCAGAGGGGGAAGGGTGTCGGAGTGGGAGAGGGGAGAGGGTGAAAGGGGAACGGGGATGAGTGGGAGGGGTTAGGATGGGTAAACTCGGAGTCGGGGGGGACTTAATTCTGCTGCCAAGATGCAGCACTGATTTTACAGGGCACAGGCTGTTACTCTGCGACCTTGTATCCCAAATTAGATGAACCTTCCTGTGGAATTAAACATACTTCCACTAATAACCATTGCTGAAGGTTTCTTCCAACTGTGATCCCACGGTTAACACTAAATTCATTCTGCCTTTTTTTTTCAATATGTACGAGACCATGACATTTATATATCTACATCTACAGATATATTGCACACGA
>JZLH01S0406494.1:27209-57838 GCA_001188425.1 Eucidaris tribuloides | reverse complement strand
CACACACACACACACACACACATACATACGACACACACACACACACACACACACACACACACATAGGTACAGTAGTACTAGTAGGCATTCACCCCAAAATAGTTGCATATACCCTTCCTCATGTTCATTGATATACCACATTTGTTCTTGCGGATCTTCTAGTACCCCCGAAAGCTGAGTTTTTTTTTTTCATGAATAAGGCTGATGAAATGAAGGCATTCTGGCTGGTCGTTCTGTTGTATTCTCTACCTATAAAATGCAGACGGACAGACAAGACACACACACACACATGCAGAGACTCATGCTCACACACGAATATCATGATGAAAGATCGAGGGCTGTGTGTATCAAATCAATCATTATGAACAAATTCATACTCAACATTTTCTTGCAATTAAAAATGTGTACATTCAAAATACAAATTTATGAACACTTAAAACCCGAGAAACTGTGTGCTTGTCTAGTAGTCCCACCTGTACAAATATGACTAACATTGATTTTGGACAATGTTAATTGGTCAAAACACGGCTACTAACTAACGTTCTACACCTGCTGTTTATGCCTCAAATTCCGAAGGGATCCGCTCTACGTTTCGTCGGATTCCCAATGTCCGTTTTCCTGGCTGGGTGGATTAATTAATTTCCTCCCCATTTCACGTCGCAAGTGTTAGTTTCACAACAAGTGGTGTCCCCAATATCTTTTGTTCATGATAAACACTTGCCACTACTACTTCACGTTATCAGAGCTGAACACGCTGTACATTATTTCAATCAGTGCCATTTTACTGTTGCCAAATTATCAAGGTAATTTGATTTCCAGCGACAAATGTCTATTGGTTCCCGATTTAATTGGACATTTTTCTCAGATGATCATCTTGCGTGGTAAGTTATAGCACTATTTTTGCTTCTTGCTGTCATCTCTGCATTCTAAATTAATGACTGTGTGAATTTGATGCTGTTACTGACGTACCTCTTGACATATTGTTGCTAATCATCATTTAACATTGAGTGGTTACTACCAGCAGTAATTAAGAGCATCGCTAAAGTATAAAAATAAATATGAGTTTGACTGAACAGCTAAAAATAGATTTAAAAACCCGTCCATCGCAATTCAAAACTGCCCCAGGAATTCCCATTTCCCTGTGGCATATAATATCATCTACATATACTTTATGTAGAAAATATTTAAAATATTTAAGTATAAAGACAGAACATTAGAAAAATTCCTCGTAGGATTAACGCCTATAAATTTTTAATTTGTAGTGTTTTCCCTGTAATTTCAAGAATAAAAGACAGTTAAGTTGAATTTCTGTGATCGGGTAATGGCACCATGTGTCTTCTTACAGAAAAATAAATTTTCATAAGAAGGTATTAAAAGCTTTTTATTCTTTATTTTTGTCGGGGATTATCAAATTCATTTTCACTACATGTAACAATGCTACTTCCTATGCCTTGCTGTAGTACAGTGGTCTCCACTTAATGGGGTAGGCATTTGCAAGCAGTTTTTAACCCCCATTTATTTCAGGAGTACCTTATTACAGTGTATGGAGAAAATATCAATGAGAAACATAAATGTTTTGCTAAATTTTACTCATTTAACAGGAGTACCCTTTAAATGTTATCTCATTATCTGGAGACCACTGTATAAACTTCAATGACATTTTTCTGTAAAATCTACATTTCTTTCATCACGTAAACTTCTGTACATATATGCCATTGATGGTGATTAGTTTTTGCCATACTACATGTATTTGTAACATGTGTGTTTTGTGTGTGTGTTTATTATGAGTGTGTGTATGTGGTGTGTATGGGAATTTTTTTGTGTGTGAGTGTGTATGAGGTGTGTATGTGTTTCTGTGTGTGTGTGTGTGTGTGTGTGTGTGTGTGTGTGTCCATAATGTATAAGTAGGTCAAGTCCCAAGTCCCAAGTTGAAGTGTTTATTCCTATACAATACTCATCCACTGTTACTCCACTAACAGAATTTGCCGCATTCCATTAAAATGTCTCTGTCAATCCAACCCACCCGATGACAACTTACAACAATTTTCTACCCTAATTTGGGTCAATGAAAGCTTTGCTAGCTTCATCCCAAGAAGACAGGTGTGATGAATGTAAAATGGCCTGAAGACGGACAGCTAGCTTATCAGGGTTCAGCTAATGGCATAAACAACGGAGATGGGGGACATAAACACTTCAACCAGTCGCTCCCTTTGAGGGGACAGGTTTGTTTTTGTGGAGTCCTCCTCCGCATATATCCCATTTGCTCATCACTGTAACTATGCAACGTCTAAAGCCTTTCTTACTGTGGTAGTGTGATGGGGCAATTCTTGCCATCAATTTATGGGAGAAATGCAATGGTAGTGTGATAATAATTTTAATGTCTGCATTCCCCTACATGTATTATCCTTTAATAAATTATTATTAATCAATGCTTGCTTTTTATGCTGCTGATCTGGCTTGCCAAAAATGTGAAAATGTGAAATTCAAACAAAATGCTTACATTTTTGTCAAAAGTCAAAATGCTTAAATTTAGAAATGTCTGTTAGCCTAGAAACATTTTCCTCCCATGAGAAGGTACAATATGTAGATAACAAAAAACAAAAGAAAAAAAGAAAAAGAAAAGATTTTTGGCTTTTTATCCACAGTTTATGGCATGTTCTGAAGAGGATAGATGGTCTGATCACAGAAACAGTGCTGTTAGCACTCCAGTATTGAAATGATGATTCATCTGTTTTGCCAGAAATTTATTAGGAGATTAGCTCCCAATACATGATGTAGTAATAGCTGGAGCTGGTGACATTTGATCTCATCCTCATTTGATTATCATGAGTAAAATATTGTCAATAACACAATACAACGCCTAAGTTGTAAAACAAATTTGTGATGAATTAGATAAATCTATTTTAGGCTTAAATTGACAGTGCGCCCTGTAGGGCTGTTATCAAAACATGGTCAAAACAATGTTGCGTTCTTTAGATCCTCTTGTAACTAGATCCGGAGATTCATAGTGCCGATTGTTTAGCATTTTTGGTGGGCAGTGTGTTTACAGAATTGTTGTATTTGTTGAAAATTACACTAAATGCACTACTGATCTTGATACCAGAAGTTTGATAGCTGAACAGCATGGGGGTTTCTCTTCCACTCCCACTTCCCTGTTTCTACCTACATAGGCTATATGATTACAGGCAGTAGCACTCAAGTGCAGAGTATTGTAGCTATTGGGATTTCTTGGTCCCTCCCACTGCAGTGCATGCATTTACCCCTTTAGGTTTTCTTTTCATATTCAATGATATTTTGGGCCATATTGTGTCTCTGGTGATATTTTGAAATAATCATGAGATCAGAATGGAGTATTTAGTAGCTCCATGATTTTATACGGTGGAAACTGTCCTGCATTGATTATGTGTGTGTGTGTGTGTGTGTGTGTGTGTGTGTGTGTGTGTGCGTGTGCGTGTGCGTGTGCGTGTGCGTGTGCGTGTGTGTGTGTGTGTGTGTGAGTGTGTGTGTGTGTAATGTGTTTGACTGTGTTAATTTCTGTTTTCAAAGTTGATTTCGCTGAACTGGATTTTATGCTGGCTTGTTGTGTTGCACTATTCCGTGTATCAATTATTTCATTCAATATTTTACAGCAAATATCAATTTTATTTGAGAGTTAGGCACTGGTGGCGAGTTTAAACCTTGAGAGTATAACATACTATGATTGACAATGCTGTTTATGACTGTAAACTAGTAAAACTCACCACTTGTGCTAAAATTTTGACCTTGTAACCTTTAATGTGGAATGTTTAACCTTCAATATGTGTGAGTTGTAGTTTAAATTTAGTTCCAAAAACAGCAGCGTCAATTCTTTTACGTTGAGTACAGTCACTCCTTGTGGCAATGTTAAGCCCATCTTGTCCAATTCAGTTATGATGCGGTTTAGGATGACGTGTCTGAACACAGCAACCGCCATGGAGATACTGCAGATAACCCCTTGTATACTCGTGATGTATGAATGGTGCATGCACAGCCCAATATCTCCAGCCAGCTGATCCCATGTGTGCATGTCCTCTCTCTGATATGAAAAAAAAACAGTGCGTCCAGCATCCCTGGCCAACTTATTCTAAATTTGAGACTGTCCTCTTTTTTTGCTTTAACTTAAACGAGGTGTGAGCGTGGACACTTAGACTAGATTTTCTATGCTCGCAGCTCGCTTCGCTCGGGATGAGCAGTCTATGCCAGCTGTGCTAGTGAACTGTGTGACGACACAATATTGTGTACATTAGGATATTGTGTATTTCTTGTCCTATACCCTATACTTTGCACGTTTTGACAGTTCCCTAGGCTAGACCCACATTTCACGGTTTCATGGGGTACCCCCCTTCAAAATTTAATCTGTGTGTATAATATATATGATAGGTCGCACTTCATATAACATTTTCATGTCCAAGGGGTCAAATATCTATTCCATAGAAGATTAAGTCCTTTCTAAATATTGTGGAAACTGGCATCCATTACCACATAAACAACCTCTGTAATGTTTGCTATTTATGGAATGTTATCCCCACGGGCCTTGTACAAAATCTCGTTTGAATTTCCTCATTTTCTGAAGTAATTTGATTTAAATTTAGCCCCGCGACTCGTCAGCAGAAAGAAATTAGCTGAGTCTGGCCATTGTGGACCTATTTAATTTGCTCAGATTTCCTGCTCAAATTCCACGGAGTCACTAACCACGTGGCCCTTTTTTTTTAACGACTGAGCGCACACGCTCAAGGAAAGGAAGGAAATTGTCCTGTCATATTCCGTTAATGAGGAATGTGGTGGTACATTTCATCTGCAAAGCGCGACATTCCGAGCACCTGAGGTACGATTATTATATATTTTGCACCTGTTTGATATTATGTTTTATGGAGAATTTATGGCATTTTGAAAGTATTTTGATAAATTGTCTTTTAAAGATAAGGCGAGTTCTGAAAATAATTGCCAGCAGAAAGTTGATTCTGTAGGTTGCAGTTGCATGTACGTACAATGTATACAGTACATGTATAGAAGCATCTCATATACAACTTTAATGTTCAGTTAGCAAGGTATGGTAAGAGAAGTAAGTAAAACAAGTAAATAAATAAGTAAATAAATAAAGGAATGAATGAATAAATAAATGAATAAATAAATAAATAAATAGATAAGTAAATAAATAAATGAATAAATAAATAAATAAATAAATAACAAATAAATAAATAAATAAATAAATAAAAATAAATTATGCTGGTAAATGTTTCACTAAAATATGATTTTCATGAATTCAAGGAAATTGTAAAAAAATTAATAGTTGGTAAAAAATGTGTATGTACATGTATGTGTATGGGTATGTGTGTAGAATGTGTATCTGTTTGTGGTTAACACGTGTATTCAGGAACATTACCCTTCTATCCATTAACCTGTCGGAGACCATTTGATTTCAATATAACACACATTCTCCATAGACCCCAGCCTGAGATATCTCATTATTAGTTTCCAATTGGTTAAAGAGAGATGAAAAACAATGTAAAAAAATATGTCAAGACAACCTGAATAGTATTTTTTTCTTGAAAATCATCTGTATGTGTCGGTAAGCAGACACAGCCCTAAAATCATTCATAAACGACTGAGCGGCATCCCTGTAGGTCTGTGTATGCACAATGAAGTCTGTCTGTCAAAACATGTTTTTGCCTTTTGTTGCCATGTTGTTGACAATTCCCTCTACAGAATCTCTTGTATAGTAAAATCTTCCTTGAATTGCCCTACATGTAGCAAATTTATATGATAGTATCAGATTTGTAGCATTTGATTCAACAAACTGGGGCACGAAAACATACTGAGCATAAGTGTTTATATTTTTGTACACAGGTAAAATGATGAGTTCATGTGATTTATATGAATTATTAACATTTGTCACAAAGACAATGTAGAATTTTCCACATGACAGTTTTACATATACCTTAAGCATCTGTATCATTGTAGAGATATCAAGGTTGTGTAGAAATTTGAGCATTATGTAAATTCAAACTGATTTTCAGAATCTGCCATTTATCCTATATTTAACTGTTGTTAAGTTTAATATTTTACTTTATTGCTGCTATATTTTATTTGACACAATGGGGAAAAAGTAACAAATTTGAACATTTATAAAAATGAAATATATCTCCAAAGATATTGCAAGTACATGTAATGTTTTTTTGTTTATATTCCAAGTGATTGAAGAAAATATTATCCACACTATCATTCTGAAATGACCATTAGTGTTAGTCTCATTCAGACATAATATCTGAAAATCAGTTCTCTTTCATATCAGTGGAAACAATACACAGGGCCTGAGGACAATTTCGCCCTTATAATGGCAAAAGAGGCCCCTTAAATTGTAACAGTGTCCAAACAAACTAGTAGTACTGGGGATGCAAGATGACAAAGGAAAAGTAGCCCCTTCAAAAGAAAATGATATGTTTCCTCTGTTTCATATACAGAGAAAGTTGAACAGGAACAAAAACACCATATTTCCCCTGTAAATAATAGTGAGAAAGTACACCTTCAGTAGAAATGTAGGTTCCTAAATATACAGGGAATTATGAATAATAAATCTGAAACCAAATGATGTCACTTATTCTGAAAATCCAGAAATTTATTGTGGCACTCCATTTATCAGGGGTTTTAGGTTTTCATCAGACCTGCCAGCAGTGATTTGATAGAAATATCTCAAAACGCAACAGATACATTTATTCATCGTAAGAGAGATAATTCTCGATGTGTAACGTAAAGACGCTCCCGAGATGAATCATGAGGAACTTATCCCTCACCTTGGACAGATAATTGGTCCATCTTCAGTTGAAAGATTCATCCCCGGATTTTGTCCGTCCCCTCGGGCTGGTGGGTTGGTTTCTATCAGCCAGAGATGTTACTCAGTGGCATAGACAGGTCCCCAGATGTAAGGGGAGGGGGGGGGGGGGGGAGAGGATATGATTTTATTGTACCTAACCTCCTTTTCTCCCCTGGCCCCTGTCATTGCTTATTGTCACATTTTCTCCTGCTCTACTGTGATACAAATGTAAACATAATATTTCACAAACTTGGGAATTAAAAAAAAAATTATGTGTCAAACACCATTTTTACTGGAAATAGATCCCCTTGTTATTATTGTTGTTATTATCAACGTTATGGTATTAATATTATTACTATTACCATTATTATCATCATTATTGTTATTATTATTATTATTATTGTTATCATTATTAATAATTTTATTTTTAGTTAGTATTAATGATAGTAGTATTATTACAACTACTACTACTAGTAGTTAGTAGCAGTATTGTTAATGTTGTTGTTATTTTGCTGTTGTTCATGCTGTGACTATATTATTATAATCATCATCACCATAGCAGTTTACTTCTGTAATTGAAACAGTACTCATTATGCACCATTGAGGCTTTGTATTGTCATTATTTTTATTTTCCTTGTAAAGGTGGCGCGTGCGTTTTCCTATGGGGGGTTAGGGATAATTGTTCATGTCATACTCGCACTTGGAATTGCAAGGGATGCCCCTCCCCCTGCTACAGTATCTATGCCCCTGATGTTTCTCATCCTTGTCTCTAATTGCAAATTGGTATTCCAGCTATGCAGCTAGTCGATTTCTGGGATGGCATTGTCAAAGCCAAGTAATCTATGGAGTAACACATTAGTGCGTGGCATCATAACGGCTGTCACTTTTCAAGATATGATGTGTGTTTGTGTGCCCTAGCTAGCTGCTACCGGGTGGACTGTTTCTCCACTGAAGAAGGAATCAAGATTATTCAGAAGGAATATTATGTGATTGTAATAATAAGAACCATTTTTTCTTGTTTGTACAAAATTATGACATAATGATGAGTGATGAAATTTTGTAAATCACAAGTACAAGTGTTATAGATTTAAAAAATTGCTCCAAAAGTGGTTACGTATAAAATCAACTTCTTGGATTCTAATATAAGGTCATTTGGGGGAATGGAGATGGGATGGTATAATGTACATGTAGTTTTGGAGCTTTCAAACTTATCCTGCATGTTTTTGAAACCTTCTACCATATATGATTACCTTAACAAACATCCACAAGCCCAGTGGTTGTGTATGAACCCAAGATGTTTTGCTCGTGATGGTAGAGTTTTTGATCTTGTGAACAATTTTTTTGTTGAAAGGTACACTACAAGTTAGTTGGTGATTATACCATTTGCTTCAACATTGGATCCATGCCAATTTCATTACGTAGATCTCATTGGTCAAGAAAATGATGATAGTATGGATAGCTTTCAGAACACCAGAAATCGATTCAACACACACCAGTTAATTTTAATTAAATGCTTCTAAATTTAAAACTTTAATGACAAAAAATACCAGTGATGCAATGAGGTTAAATTTTGAATTAACTACTCAATGTTGGGTTATTCACAAGCATGCATCAGAAGAATTACATTTTACTGTAGTGTTCTATCCAAGACCACAGGATCCAAGACCGAGGCCTCCCCAAAACACAACCTTTCCATAGGGTTTATACAGGTGACTTGGACCGAGACCGAGACCGAGGCCACCAGAAATTGACCTCGAGGCCAGTCTCGGACACAGCACTGCAGTGTAGAGAACATGATGAAGAAGAGTCTCGTTGATTACTAGGTCACCAGCGGGGTGTCCTTATCAAGCCAAATGGGAGGTGTGTCTCGTTGTGAAATGCTTCTCATCATAGTCGATTTCTGACCATGTCATAACGATGATGATAATGAAAATGAGATAAAACCTTGGGCAATTCTGTTTTGGCCTTTCAGGGTCGCCAGAACCATTGGTATATAAATGAATCCGTGTTTATTTTCTGTTCACATTTTGGAGCTGTCCAAGCTTACAGCACCTACAACGCTGTAGATAATGGATGCTTAATTAGGGATGTGTTGCCTATACAATCATTGAGTACGATGCTCTGTAGGTGTAGAACTTTGAAATGTGTAGGTTCGTGAAACGTATTCGGAGCGTCATTATGTATCATATCTTTCTTTTGAGCTGTTAGAACTTTTGTGAGTACTCTAGCACTTTCTTCATTTTGAGATACATCAAAAGCAAGATTCAAGAAACACATATTCTCATCATTGTTATGTCTCATATCTCATTTGGACTGTTAGAACTGTAATGAGTGTCATACAACTTTCTTCATCTTGCGATACATCAATAACAAGATTTGGGAAACATATTCTGATCATCGTTCTGTCTTGTATCTTTGCTTTGAGCTGTTAGAACTTCTGCGAGTATCCTACAAGTCTCCTTATGTTCAGATTCATCAATTACAAGATTCGGGAAACATATTCTGATCATCATTATATCTCATATTTTTGTTCTGAGCTGTTAGAACTTCTGTGAGTGTATCCTACAAGTTTCTATTCACCTAGCGATACATCAACAACTGGTTTCAACATTTTGTGGGAATGGCATATGGATTGATAGAAAATATGCAAACTAAAACGAGCGTAACTTCAGTGCAAAATATAGTGCACCGTACTATCATAAATTCATGATAGTGATTGGTCTGTCGATATAGTTTGGGCTGTCGAGCTGAACTATGTTGCCTAATTATTAAAATGATGCCTTCTCAATCACCAAGTGGGATTAGCTGTGTCTGAAACTTACAAGTTCTGCAGGTATGTGAAACATTTTGTGAGTATCATGTACATTTCTTTTGGAATGTCTCATATTGTTATTGTTTCATTTTGTAGATTTCTCTCAGTTTTCTTGCCGAGTTTACTTAGAATTTCTCTTAGCGCCCAGATACTTTCTACACATTAGAAAAATGTCAAGTCCAGTTTGTTCACCACCATTATTGGGAAATTCACCAAGAATTGAAAGTAAACACAGAAAGAAAATCAGGGGCAAATGGAAATTTTAGCTGCGTGAATAGAGAGGTTGAAAACTAGTGTTGAAATACAGGCACATATGCACGAATATGGACTGCTACAAAGCCATAGTGTATAGATTACGGAAGGATAACAAATATTGTATTTTACCACACTGCCATGGTTGTTTCTGGTGTATTATGGGTATCATTAGTGCTCCATTGTTATAATTTGAGTCAAAAGAGGGCATTGTTCCATTCTGTCTTGACAGTGGGCCTTTAAAACCCAAACTTTATCCACTGTTCATCATTAGGAGAATAATGATGAGAATCACATAATTAAATTACACCAATTCAGACTATATTAAAACTATTTGACATTACAGGATCCCCCTTTTTTTTTTGGGGGGGGGGGGGTCAGGTGGGGCATTAATTTTGTTCACAGAATTTTCATCAAATCTGATAACAGGGGATCTAAATTTATAACCAAAACAGTAGAGTAGAACATTACTGTAAAGTGTAACATTTATGAGTATGAATATACTACTGAAAATTTAAATGATTAAGTCATATTTTTTTTTTAATGAGCATCACTCAGCATTTTCAAGTGCCAACCCACACATGTTGATGTCGAGGCATTATTTTGATACCCCAGCAGAGGATATTTTGGGTTCCCTGGGCATACCGTATGGGGATCCACTAGTGTCAGGGCCCTGGCGTGCAACAGTGCATGCAAAACTTGATGACTACATGTACTTCTCACTAGAAGTCTAATTTAGGAACCAGCCCACCATCATTTAAGTATCATTTTACTGCTAGCATCATCGATGTTATGATGACTCCTTTTCATGTGATTTTAAACTTGTTTCACTTTTTTTCTGTACAATATTTTACGCTGTCTGTCAATTCTCATTATCAGTGATCCATGCTGTAGCTAAAAGCTGGGGGGCGCTGGGAGGAAATGATGCAAATTAATGTTGCGGCTTGATCAGTGTATTTTTACCAGCACGTAGACGAGGATTGAGCAAGTGGGCCATTATCTCCATACCCGAATCTCCCCATTCCCCCAGTCCCTACCCATTGATAGCATGATAGCTTGATAGGAACAATCAGATTGATGTTAAAGAAAATTAATTTCATAGAAACAAAAATAAACTGCCAATTTTCAGCAGCAGGTACACTGTATGTGGCTACAGCCACATACAGACGTGGGAGGAACAGAAGTGAATACTTTGGAGGGGATGGGGAAAAGGAATTTACAGAAATGGATTGACAAGTGGAGTGGAGATGTACAGTACATGTAGTGAAGGTAATGGATGAAAGGTACGAAAATTAATGGAAAGGTAGTAAACATAAAATAGGGTTGACAAAACACAAACAAACAAACAAACACACAGATTTACTTGATTCAAACAGGATTTGTATGATTTATTTTTTTCCTAGAATAATCAACCCCAAATTGCCTCCAGAATTGAGAAAGGGGTTGATTTGATGTAATATAAATTAGTCTATTGGTTAAAATACTAATGATTTTTTAAACAAAATTTGAAAAAGTTGAAGAAATTAACATGAGTAATCACCATTGAAAAATGAATGAAAATCAGAGGATGTTAAATCTGAAAAATATACATTCCAAATGTTGATGCAGAAAGCAGTGTTACAAATGGGCTACCCTAGTGCTTTTAACTCATAAAAGCTTGGAAGCATTGGGGGGGGGGGGTTCATGGGTTATAAAGACAAGAAATGGCTATGAACTCTGCAAAACAATTCTGTCACCTAAAAATGTATACATGTAAGAACAAATCTGTCTGGGCTGGGAAGGGGGTAGGAAAGGGAGAGGGCAGATTATAATTAATCAGCAATGTGTGGGCTGTGTTTTCCTCTTCTTCCCTTCACTTTGACGTGTGCGTACCGCCCCGCTTTGCCGTGTTGTCGTGGGGGAAGTAATCAATTTGATGCAATAATGGGAGGCAGCCAGGAGGGTGTCGCTGAAGCATTGTGTTGTTTTTAATGATTCATGTTCAGCACGCTTGCAACGTGGCAGGTGGATCATGCCTAAAAATTTTGGTGTGCCGGCTAATGAAGTTTTTCTCTTAAATTAAGCCAACGAGAGTGATATACAACAGTAGTGAGTGTTGTGTAGCATATTTGTACTGTAGGATGTTTTGGTTTGTGTTTGTTGACAAGATGCTGTTGAAAGGAAATACCAGGGAAAAAAATACACGAGAGCATGGAGCAATTTCGCCTCCAAAATGGCCAAAAGAGCCCCCAAAATCTGTAAAAGAGCCCTGTAAATTACCATAGGGTTCAATACAAAAGAATACCTGGAAAGCACTGAAACAGAAAAATTAGTCCCCAAAAAGAAAATTTTAATTTTTTCCCTGGGAAATACTGAATGTAAATCACCTATGGCAAAACTGTCACCCTCCCTCCCACCTCCGTCATGAATTTTTAACAGATGGAAATGTCTTGAGCATGTGATTTTCATGGCATTGATATAATAGCGTAGTAAATGATGGACGTCTATATAGATCTAAAAAAAATAGGCCTTTAGGTGAAAATTTCATTTCATCTTATAACATTAACTGAAAACTATACAACGTCTTTTACCCCGGTGAAGATAATATTATTTCAATATAACGTGTTCCTTATAGTCTCCATCCCAGGATATCTCATACTTAATTCTCAGTTTGTGCATGTTTCTAACCCATTGATTACAACCATACTTTGAATATGACAATATACAAAGTCTGTGGAGGATGGTTGCAATGATTCTGAGAAGGTTAATTTATTTTATATGCCATATACATGTATTTCGTGTACATATATTTTTGTGATTTTGCTCCAAGAAGGGAAATTCATGAGGGTTTATTTGTGTGATTTTATTACATTTGCATTGAATTTGTTCAGGTGAAATAGGAAGTAGAAGTTTATGTGTTTTGTTGGTCACATGATTGACAGAATACATGAAATCCTGGCTAATGTTAGTCTAAGTTCTAGACCATTCCTATTGTTTTAACCGTATTCCCAACACTCACAGCTTCCTTTGCTCTATTAGTCTGATTTGAGATGGGGTTGGGTGTGGGATTTGGTAGTCTGGCTTCCAGACACAAGAACTTTTCCTATTTCCTTGAGAAATTAGGCCTACTATCATTAGTTACATTAACTATCTTGAACTAAGACTAGTTTTCTGAGGTACATTTCTTACTGATGCACTACTACATGTACCTGAAGGGAGAAAAAATTGTATGGTCTGGAATCAAGACTGGGGATTTGGATTGGGGCAAGTACAACAAGAATATTAACAGTCTATGAACTTAGACTAGGCCAATTTGTTCCTCTATCTAGCCCCAGTCAGGGTTCAACCGAGGTCACCTAATCCAATTAGTGACCATCTGGATAATGGGTTCAGTACTGGGGCCCAGGGCCACTGCAGGAATCAAGCAGGGAATAGATGGTGGGGATTGGCAGGGAGGTTGGTTGTAACACAAAGGAAGTGTAATGATTAATTAACCTTGGAATGTATTGTAATGATATCACCTGGTGAGTGTAGTCTAATTGTTTCAGACCCAATTCACGTTTGCAACAATAGTATACATGTATATATCAGAATTTCGAGTGAGTTTACTTTTAGGCTAATTTCAAATCAATGAAATTTTCCAAATGATATATGAATTACTCTTTTTATTTAAGTAATTTTTTTTTTTTTTAAACACTACCCATAAACAATTCATTTATTCATTTCATCATCATACATGCATAATAAATACATGTAGAATTGGATATTACTAAACAAAACAATTCAATTTACAAATTATAGTGACAATGAAAATGATAAAGAGAACTGAAATAAAGCCATGGCTTTGTGGAGATAAGTCTCCTTTAATGTGTACAGTAATGCAAAGACAAAATGACTTTTGTATTTTGTTCTGAATCAAGTCACTGTGTTATATTTGTCGGGTTTGATTTTGAAATAGTTCCTCATGGACACATTCATACAAGTTTATGTGTTCATGTATTTTGAATCAGTCATAGTGGTAAGATAACCACTAACCCTGTTTTTACGAATTACACACAAAATTTAAACATTAAAAATTTGAATTCCAATTTATTTTACTGAAATGGTGCATGAAAGGGTCTGGAATTAAGGCTATAACATCAAGACAGCTACATGTACATTTCAATACACCATTAATCTAATTATAATGTTTGGTACCTGCAATTGTGTAAACATTTCTTCCTGTTGCTGTGGCAATCACTGGACATATATTTTTGAGACTTTATCACGTACGGATACACTATTTCCAACAATATGCTGTGTTATGGAGACAATGCATACATTTTGAATATGTGGTACCAGTCAAATTGCAGGTGTATCAAATGGTAAGTCTGTGATAAAAAAATCATACAAATACATGTATGATTAGATATAACATACAGCTTTACCATGATATTGATAATAAAAACATAATTAACAGGGCTGTTTTTCATTTGACATTGGAAGACTCCAAATTAGGAACTCATTAGTGCAACTGGTGTGCTATGTCTCATCACAATTTTCATGATGATTTTGCGTCAAGGTGAGGAATCTGAGTGCATGAGTGTATTTCCACAATTTTATTGCATTTTCACCCACTTTGCATAGGTACATGTACATTTAGATCAGGAAGGGGGATTTTTTTTGCAGTTATGTAGTCACAAACGTCACAAAAATTAATCACCGCAAAATATTTAGTGTATACAGTAGGCCTAAATGTGTAGCAGAAATTAATGTTTGTGTGGTGAATTGTGATGTACTTAACATTTTTCTGCAAGGTAGATTTGCTGGGAGTGTGTTCTCTCATTCTTATGCAGTATGACACTTATAAATGCTGTATTTTTAGCAGTGATATAATCTTATGAATATTGCAAATATATCTCTGATGGTGAAAATTAAACAAGAATGTATGCACTCTGTGAAGTGGGACAGTGTAGTAAAGTACATGTACCAACCACATATTTCAACACTTGCAAAATTGTTGAAAATTGTGAATTCATAAAACATATTGGTACATGAATTGTTGGCATGTAGGCCTACATTATTGGAATGGTAGAATGACAAGTGTTTCATGCAAGAGTATGGATGGAAAAATTCAGTAACATGACCATATGCACAATCACTATTAATAATACAAATGAAATATAGTGCACCGTATGAATTACATAATTGTTTTTTCAAAAATAGCCTGTTCAGAGCAAGTCATGTGCAAAGTAGTAATTTGAGAAGACACTTGGTATTCATGAAAGCTGTGTTTTAAATATTCATGTATGGGCCAGATGCACATTGAAATGAACAGGTGCAGGTATTCTTTGAAACTGCTGCAATAGCCAGCGCCAGCCTGTAAGGTGCCCCCACATCCCAGATTGAAAAACTCAAGTGAATCCAAAAGGCGGTAACAAGGCTTGCTACAGAATGCCTCGATTCTGTCACATGGCCCCAATTCTACATCAACTTCACTGACTACCAATTAGATCTAGAGTTCTCTTCAAAATACTACGCAGCTTCAAGTGCATCCACAGTCTATAGCTGCTCCATACCTATCTGAACTCATAAAAATAGCCAAACATCCAGGTACTCTCTCCATTCCTCACAAGGCACCATGTTAGTCCATCCATCTGCCAAGATGCTGTCTATGCTTGGTGAAAGAGCATTTTCTATCACTGCTACCCATCTCTTGAAATGAATGCCCCAATATCTTAGAAATCAGCATATCATTGGTATAGAACCAGAAGGGCGCTCTTGCTGTGCAACACCCTTTTGGTTGTATACTGACAATATATACAGTATAAGGTCCCAGTTTATTCTTCTGTGAACGGTTCCAGTAATAATCTTGGAGTCGACGGAGTGGGTTTAGACCTTCTAGTTACATCACCGTCACACAAGCTGTCTCATGTTCAGTACAAAGCAGCGGTTATCACTGGCAACGATTTTTCCACGCCTGCTCTTTGGTCACAGGTCTGTCCGTACTTAGGGCGGATCTGGTTCACGTATTTACTTATGTACGTATATTCCTGTGCTGTGCCGGTTTTGGAACGCCTGTGTTATTACATTACGTTTGAACTTTGAAACAGTTTGTGAACAGTTTCAGACCACCTCTCTATGTGGTCTGACAAAAACGCTTTTGGAACACTTTTGGTTCACATTTTGGGTCAGCTGTTGTGAACACTGCCAGGGAACCATTCAGACGTCATTCTCAAAACGCTTTTGATGGGCAGTGTAACCAGGGTTTGACTCTGAGTTATATCTTTGCAACAGGGTCATTCACCTGTCCTACCTGTGACCCCAGAAAGATTCTCTTCATGATACGTGTATACATCAGTCATTGCCATGTGTGCGACAGGTTTTAATTTACCCAAATCTTGTTGTCATGGCAACATTTCCAAAGCAAATGAAACTTAATACGTCTTAGAAACGTGATAGTATTGGCTGGAAGCATGTAATGTATGCATATGCAGTAACAGAAGATTAGTTCACTCAGCAGTTTATTTTTGGTTTGGAGTTTGGCGGAAATTACTGTTTTACAAACGTCCATGATTGTGTGGCCTGTCCAGGGGCAAGGAAAAAGTCTACTTAGTGTTTTCAAATATGATACTCTTATTTTTTCTTTGATTTATTTGGTGATTAGACCAAAACAAAATGAAAATAATAAATAAGTAATGAAATAAAGCATGGTGTAAGATTACATTTACAAAGTTGAGCTGAAATGCAGCATATTGCATCGTAGGACTGAATGACTTATAGAACATATCTAACTTATAACTTCATCAAGTTTTGTATTTTTTACTTTTAGGAATATCTAAAATGAATTAGTGAATAACTGAATATAGTACACCAGAACAGCAAGTATTACGTTGGTGGGGTGGTAACAATATCTCATTATCTCAATTATTTGTGATAATGTTTTTTAAGTGTATTGTAGGGCCCCAGGGGGGCCAGAGTGCCATTACAACGTGTACACCTGCGGGCGTGTGAAAAAACGCGTAAAAAGGGTTGTTTTTCACGTCGGACAAATGTACGCGCGTACATTGAAAAGGGTATCAAAATCGCCAAAATCAGAAAAAAGGGTATACTTCTAACAGAAGGCTTACTTCAAAAGGGTATCTTTTCAAACTTGAAAAGGGCCTACTTGTTTAGGGTATTCTGAGATTGACTTTCAATTACTTGTTTAGGGTCTATTTGGAAAGTCCATACACGCGCATGGTGTACACCTTGTAATGACACTGGCCCCCCGGTTATTTTACATGTAGCTTAGAAGCCAGATTTTGTTCTGTCCAAATCTCATGTATGTCCAAATGTAAAGTCTAGAGCCACTGCTATCCCATTTGTCACTGTGTTGAGGACTCCATGTTTTTCAGGCTCTCCTGAACAATTAACATTATGTTTTGTCACTTGAGAATTGATATAAAAAAAAAAAATGTATGCATATCCTGAATAATATTTTGTTATTTTGCACATAACTTGTCTTTAAAAAAGTAATGAAAACATAAGGTCTTTAGTGATTTACCATTAAATGTGTAATTTTATGAGGTAATTGAAGTATTTTGATTGGACTGAATACCATCAGGAATAGATTGAGTACCTGGAATATTTATTATTTCCTTTCAGTAATTTGTTATGACAGCTGACCCAGGAACAGACATTTTTTAAATCGTCCAAGTTCCATCTTTCCTCATTATCTGTGATTTGATTGGTTTGGGGCTCAGATAATTGGAATTTGCGTATTAACCCTAGTTTCGCCAATCATTGATAGCTGTCAAGTTAATTGAGAGCATCTTCAACAATTTGAACATGGATTGAGTTGTGATAGATGAGCAAAGTTCATCTTAGGGTAGAGGACCAAACTTCACATCACATGATTGAAAAAAGTTCAGTGTGATGTTAATCCTTTCTGTGCCTTCTACACAATATCACATGCAGTTTCTATAGATATTTGTTGCAATGAGTCTCAAAGGGTTTGAGGAATTGTGAAGTTTAGGTCGGAGAATGGGAGACAATTAGCTACCCCTCCCCCCATAAAGTAATAAAATAAAAATTTTGTAGAATTGTGATGGGCATTTGAAAAAAATTCATGCCATTTCATACATTCTTGGAAGCTTTCAATTTCAGATAACAAAGCATTATCATGTAATATCTCACTACTCATCAATGTCCGTGATTTTGTGGTTTTAGTAAAGCAAGTTATGCGTAATGATAGCACTGTTGTCTAAATGAGTGATCTGGCTTTGAATTTTAGATGCTGATACTGATAGTGGTATAATTTAGCAACTGTTTGAATTTATCTTGTATTTATAATTTAGATCTTTTAACAGTTCAAAGACATGTGATAACTACATACTTTATAATACAACATATGCACACACACAGCCAAACTGACAGACAGACAGGCACACGGACAAACACATGTCAAGCATTGCACTGAAAATAGTTTACATGTATTTGTACATATCTAAAAGTACATTTACATTGTACTCATATTTTGCTTAGAATACAAATATACACGTTTTTGCCATTTGTACTAATAATGCCTCCCACTCGACATGATGTAAAAAATACTATTCATACATATTGATTACCAGTGCCATTTTGAAATGCCATAAACATAATGATGCCTTACTGGAATAAATCTAGGATGAAATCGACTCAGCCAGCTTAGAATTGATTGCGTTAAATTGGATCGGGAATCAAAACATATTTTTCACATGATATGATTGATCCACTATTAACCTTTCTGTCTGGTTCATCTGCCCTTGACAATGAACGTATTGACTCTAGACTCATCATAGTAGGCCATCAAATAAATGCCTTGCTGCTCGTGTTTGAAGAACTTCTTTACCAGAACACCCACTCTGAAGCTCCAACTTTTCCCAAACAAACACTCTTCAAATGGGGCAAACATTTGTCAATTGTCCCCTTTCGTGTTTGCATAATCCTCCTAGATTGGGCAGTAATCTGTGAATTTTGACAGCGGGTTGGTCGTCCCTCTCGCATCCCTCTATCACTGTCTTTCGCGGTGTCATCCTTTCTTTGGTATGTTTATACCACCATCGCTCATGTCTTCGCAGAAGCATTAATGTGACAGTACAGAAATTCGCTTGGCAGGATGACTTGCAAAATCCGTTTGGATTAATGGCTTAGAAAGTTGAGACTCGGGTCAGAAATATTTGGAAATCTCTGTCAATATTATGGTACCAATATGTGCTGGTATACACGCCAATGCATTACGGTTTTTGACACCGTCCATTCAAGGTATGTTTGCACGCGGACGACTGATTTGACAAGTGCATTTTTGGTTTGCGTTGGCAGAGAAAATGATGAATGAGTACTCCAGTACTTGATGTGGTAGGTATACCGTAAAACCAATATATGTCCATAATTATAGCGCTGCATTATTTTTGACAACGTACATGTAGGCCTGTAGTCAGGTTTACAGTGTGCATGTTGTTTGTGAACAGAGTAGGTTCTAGGTTCAATTTCCTGGAAGTTAGTTGTTAAATGTGGGAATGGTTTGGCAGCCTATGAAAAATATAAACATAATTTACTGAATTATGTATTGTAAAATAATAATGACGGCCAACTTACAAAGTCTTCATTTTCCATGGATGACAGGTTTGAAATTGATGCAGGAAAATTTAATGGCCTGCCCTTCCTAATTTCAGCTTTTATAAAATTTTACCTCAACCCTTTTTGCGATAAAACGACAAATCAAATTAAAGGCATAAATGATACAGTAGTTCTGAATTACAGGAATAAAATGAAATTGAAAGATATCATCAGAAACAAATTAATTTGATGTGTGATGATATCTCTCTAATTATTTTATTCAATCTAAAGTTGAGACAGTGATATTAATTAGGTTTTGAACAATAATAATATCAACGACACTATGTGCATGTAGCTGTACAGCCCTTGACAACACGTTTAGATATTATTTGTATAAAATAAAATTAATGAACTGATAGTGATATCATAGTAATTTGATTGAAATTACATCATCTGGTGTCTGCTTTGCCATTTTACCTTTGTAAAATAATCACCACCAATGCCTACAATTCTGATATACTTAGACTTGTTACAACATTAATACTAATTTTAAGAAATTCTTGAAATATGGGAAATTGAAACAAAATTGTAAGTTAAGAACATACATTCCATGATGTAAGGACTATATTCATTTTAACATGTGCAGAAATCAATTTAGAAAAGCAGCCTTACCATGCCACCAATGACAACCTAAAATCCAGTAATCAAACAAAAAGCTTTTATAACAATACCAAGCATTATTCTGTGTACTGCCGATTATATTCATACTTCATTTCATGATATATTTGCTTCTACAGTTGTATGATAGCAGTCTGCCAGGCGAATATTTGTGCGACATTTATGTAATAGTACAGCCGACCTTTCATCGCGACATAATACTATTTGAATATTTTGTGCATATTCATAATCTGGCAAGGCCAAGTGTCATTTTGATTTTACACACAAGTTCATTATTGTATTGTCATTTTCTTGAACATCATACCTGTATATTGTTGTTCACTGCATCATTGAAGCTACAAGTAAAAGGAATATTTTGGCAGCTTCAGCCATGATTTAACAAAACATGAATATACTCTGACATCGGGAATGAACAAAATACTGATGAGTTCATGACATATGCAATACTACTGTACAGATGTTGAATAGCTTACACGAGGAATGTGTAATGTACACGACTGTGCAGTGTGTAAATTACACGCCGGCTATGTATATTTCTAGACAACAAAGCGACATGTTTATCGCCAGAAATCACATTATGCAGGTGAATGTGAGCTGTTCTTGAACATTCGATGCATTGCTACTCTTGATGCATGGCTCTGACGTCTTTCGGCGTGGGGCCCCCTCAAACTGGTCCCGATACATATCTCTCAAGACTCAACCTCGTAGCTCGAGCTGTGCACAATTTTTTGCTCCGAAACAGAAGCAAGCGTCAATGTAGTCGATGCAAATATACCACACTGTACGTGTCGTACCTGAAGTTAATGTTAGGCAATAATTTTCTTGGAGGGCACCGCCACGACAATATCGCTTTACTGTTTTGATGTCAACATTTAAGCGTCGATACGGGACAAATATCGTGGAAACGTGACTACTGCCTGGTTATCTCTATCCCTCCTCCCTGCTTGGGATGTTACCCATATCACTCTACTATACACTGAATACCATTCAATTTGCATACACGAGAAGACAACGACGTGGATCAGATTATTTTTTCTACCTTTATGAGCGATTCCAAAATCAGCTTCGCCGCTATCTTCGTAAATTATAAAGACGTTAACCACTGACGACTGAGGTGCTTTATTACCAGTGACGAGGGCTTGTCAGTTTTCAATGCAGTGGTGAGTAATTTAAACAAACTGAATGATGGATGACCTGATTGGTCACGCTAGGTCGTGAAGAAGGGGTTTGCCGGAGCCAACAGTTGTCACGGCGATACTTCATGCAGGAATTAGGTGTTAATGTTTGCCCTCTTTGCCTTGTCTGCTGTAGGACATTAATTTTAAAAATTTATGTTTAATTTATGAATTTAAATCTAAGTCCCGTGAGAAGGGTAAAGTATGGGACAATTCATGTTTGAATGGATGAGTGTGACTTTTCATTCAAGTGGCTTGTGGACTTCTGTAAGAGAAAGTTATTAATCCTAATATTCATGTAAAAACTTGCATAATTGCATTTTGTTTTACATGTAATAATTCATGTACAGATTAACTGTAGAGCAAGATTTTTTTTAAATTATCATTCCTACCCTATGTTGATACATGTAACATATTTGGTTATTTTTGTAAACATTCTGCTATACATGTAGTTCTAGTTATTGTTGATTTTCAAATTAGATATTCTTTGATTTTCAAAAACTTAAAGCTTAAATTTGACAAGGTTGTGAAAATTCAGTGCTTGAAAACATTTGAAGTAATCAACATACATGTACACTTAACCGTGTTCTACAATTTGAGCAAAATTTAAACTCACAGAAAGAACAATATTCTGGTAGCATAATAGTTTTTCTCATAAAACAACAAACTCATGACGTACGTGTGTGGATCTCAAACTTTCAACACACCCTTTGTAAGTACTTAACTACCGTTTGGTAATGATAACGAAGGGTGTGATGGACTTGCCAATCCTGAACCTAATCTTTAACTCATTCAATACTAGAGCCTGTCCAAAGTAAAATAATCACTACAAATTTGCTTTCTCATCAAATCGGCAACATACTGGAATAATCTATTATATATAAAGGGTAATGTATATTGAATGATGTCTCAAACATTAGCCTAATTCATTAATTATTTATTGGTGAAATTTTTAAGATCTTTTTTTGGGTGAAATTTAAGACTAAAAATAATTTTTGATTGAATAACTTTTACTTTTAAATGACACAAAAAAGAAAAACATGTCGGAAAATATGTTTCTCAATTAGTTCAATACATCACCCACTAACAAAGTGGAACAACCCAAAGCCTCATTATAACAACAGCCATTGCCAATTTGATAAGTTTATGATTATTCTTGTTAAATCTCATTTAAATATTCATAACAAAATGAATATTCATTATGACATTGTAGCACCCAGTTCATAGCTGATATTTTTCTCTACATATGCATTATATGGGGTAAATACAGCCACATTCCAAGATAAAAAAGCAAACCACAAATATGTGGTCTTAGTATTGAATGAGTTAAAGTTTGGGTTCACCGGTTCACGATTTGCCAGACCATCACTCACAGAATGCTGCTGAGATGTGTGACATTACAGGTTGAACAAAATTTTCATTAAAAAACGGACGATGTCCCATAACATCTCACTGTTCTTACACATTTTCAATGCCTGTTTTGTCATCTACTTGTCAGTTATATCTCTTACTTCACTTGAATTCATTTTCAAGCTACATTTCAGGCTCTTTTCATGCACAAATATTGCTGAAATGTTGTAGATGAGTTTCAGGCCCCGTTATCAATTTTAACTAGTATCCCCGATTTTCCTACCCTTACTCCGAGATGGAGCCAATTAAAAAAATTAATCTTCCCAACCATGTCATCGTTTTTGTCACCTTATCGTAACAGCTTTGTTGACTCACCTGAACCCCTCTCCCATTGTTGCGCTCGGCCACTCTTCCAAATCATAATATTTATGTGGGACGGACAATCAATTTCTATTGTGCAGCCGACACCAGCATTAATAAAAATAAAATGACTGTGTCGTTGGTCCTCGCATCTTCTCTGCCGAACGTTGTCACGACGTATTGTGATGAAGCAATCATGCAGTTTTTATTGCATCCCTCATCCAGTAGTGATATATCCCTCCAATCTGTTATTCGACTGTCAAGTTGTATTGCTGGTGTAATGCCTTTCAAGGTTCCATTCTGATTACGAGAGGCACCAAGGTATATTTTGCTAGCACTGTAAATGTCAAAGAAATGTTCAAAATTTTACTTTTGTTACTTGTTGAATAACATGTAGAATTGCAACTGGTTGTTATAGTTCATTGAAAGCCTTATAAGTTGTTATATTAGGGAAGAAAGCAGCTTTTAGCAAATGTTGTGTCCTTTGTAACTTTGAATAAATCTGTCTTAACTAAAAGTGCTGATTTGTGGAGTAAACAGTAAAGTATGGAAAACTATACCCACTATCAATAAATATCCCATCTTGTGAACAGTAATATCATTTCTCTCAAAAGGATGAAAATGAAGTATAGATTCCATTGTCCGTTAATTTTAAATTTTTGTTCTTTTTCATTTCAGTTTTTCGCACTCATATTAAAGATTAGATTTTACAGTGCCACTGTCCTTTCAATTGTCATGTTTGAAATCTGGATCTATGTGCTGTGCTAGTGTGCCCGATATAAATACCCATTTAATTGTCCTCTTTCCATTTGTTGATATTTGTACTCTATTTCTAGGGCTTCAATGCATGCTTAATATTCAGGTTACTAGCAGGTATTTTAATTTTTTGTGCAAAAATAGGCAGCATTTAAGGGAAACTTAGTATACATCCTGGGAAAAAAAGTCAACAAAAAATGCTTCTAGCATTACTGGAAATGGCATTCAATTACAGTTTGCATAATTTCAATAATTTTATATATTTCTTCTTTGATCACAAAATAGTAAGCGGGCGGGGTATGTTGGACTGTGTGCTTGGAACTTAAAGCCCAAGTTTAGTTTTGGGGATTTTTTGTTATTTGAAAGCTTTATGCCCCAATGTCATAACCCTGCAATAATAGATTCTGAATGTCTTTAGTTTTTTTTTAATCAATTAATGAGAAAAAATCTCATAAGACAAAACGACAGCCTACCCCAAAATTACATATAAGCATCTAAAGGTTAAAAGCTTTAAGGTACATTGTTATACTCATCCTGAAAGAGCAGACAGCGCTCTTTCAGATAGTATACTCATATACACATTTTTACACCCTTTGTAATTGCTGTAAGTAAAATATGGTCCAAAAGTCGGGCGCCCGACAGTTTCATAATTAAATTTAAAAAAAATCAAGACAAAAAAAAATTATATAGATTATACCTCATCTGAAAGAGCCGAGTCTTGCTCTTTCACGAGAGTATAACAAATGTAACTTAAATCCTAACCCTAAGATCTAATATTAAAATTTGGGGTGTTCACACGAGATTTTTCATTAATAATAAAAAAAAAAAAACTACAGACATTCAGAATCTATATTGGCAGGGTATGACTTTGGGGCATAAGCTTCAAAACAAAAATCCCCAAACTAACTGAGCATTTAAGTGGTATGATAAATGTAGCGCTATCTGAGTATTGTAGAACCTCATGTACCAACTCTTTCTATGATATTTTCATTTGTTACATCGATAACACATTCTGTACAGCTGCTAGCCAGCAGATTCATGGGTTACTAACGTCAAGCATCTCCAATAACTAGCCAATATAGTAGAATGGCCAAACAGTACTGCGGTACTAATTCCCCAATTAAGGCTCCGTCACACATTTCTCGTAATTCAGGAAAAGGAGGTGATGATGAGAATGATTTTACTTCTGTCGGACACACGCTTAATCAGACACTGTTAGAGATCCTGACTAAAAGACTGGCTCAGCAGTTAGTCGGGCAATATACAATGGGGAGACTAACTAAATTGATTGCTCCCTGAACAGCTGATGCCGCGTCTGTTCAGGCATCAAGTGTAATTATTCTTAACTGGCACTTGAACGTTATGGCTTGTATGTACATATGCCATTTTCTGCAATATAGGTAAAGATCTCCATGCTAATACGCACATTCTGGACTGTGTACTGAAGTTTCTCTGAGGATATTAAAATGATGATGCTATGTCTTTGTTTTTTTTTCTACTTTTCTACGTCTATAAATGGAAATTGCAACTATTCTCTCTCACTCCTTGTTTCTGAATAACTGATGTAGAGATCAAAAGAACATTACTCTAAACCCTTCCAGTGCCACAGTCAAAATGCAATGCTAGGTCAGTGAGGTTTTTGACAGCATAACTGAGAGATGAATTGATAATTAATCATCATAATGTGTGCAAAAAACTGCAGCTCCACATAAATACCTCAATATATCTTCCCCTCAAATCCGCAAAACATCTAATGTCTCCCCGATGAAATTATGACTAACTTTGAAAAAGTAACACTATTCGTCATGAACCCAATCATCAACGGTCACGCTGACAACTACTGAATTCAAATCTTCATCCACAGGAAATTCCCATTTTTGCAGGGAAATTTTACATAAATCTACCAAGTCAGACAGCCTCAGATACATCTCTGTGTTAACCTTTCGCACCCCAAACTTTCTGCGCGAGCGCAATCTACTCGCTAAATTCCACAACTAACAAATACAATACTCAGCACCATAAACCAAAATAAACACATCCACCTGCAAATATAGCAACATATTAACAGACATAAAGAAACTAATGCAACACACACAACACCACTTCGCCACCGACAATACTGTCCACAATAATCACAAAATACATCATCAATCTAAACAAACTGACACGAATAGCCCAACTGAATCACCCAAAATCTAAAACAAATATATAACATAATATAGTACAATAACACATAAATATATTTCTTATTAATCATGTATCATTATACGAAATTCCCTTACACAAATATAGGAAATGAATTGATGAATGACATTATCCAAATGATATTATTTCATAAATCAAAATGCTTTAACCCACACGACTTCCACTACCAAATTGTACCCACTAAAATTATCCAGTTATAAATACACTCCAGTGATACATCCACATTCCCAAGTCACAGTGATAACTGTACCAATCAAATTTCTACCATTGACCCACCCCCACCCCCAACTCAAACATTATGCTATAAATCTGAATTTTCAACAGTGAGATGCTGCACGTGCCCGAATACACCATGAAAACAGATGTGCTATAATTTCAACTGAACATAAAAAATATTATAATACCATTATGTTGCATAAAAAAAAATTGTTGAAGCCCCACAAACTTAATGCGCTCTTGATTTCATGGTCTAAAAGATAATATCAACTAAAATGCAACAAAGCAATATGATCTTACAGTTATCCCAATCTTAACATACTTAAATTGCATAAAAACATACGTCAGATCTGCAAACAAAATAAATAACACATAAACGTCCATAAGATTTAAATCGCCTGACATGATTAAGATTAATCAAACCACTAGTAGCATAATGATCATTAGACTCATAATTTTGTGAAGTAAACATGTTAAGCGACGCCTTAATCAAGTAAGCACTCATGAACTAATTACAGTTGTGGTGATTATAGCTTGTTTGTTTCATTTCTCTTCCTCTTAAGATTTCATTTTCAACATCAACTTTTTTTTTTCTTTGGTCTATATATTGGGTTGTCTATTTTCTTTTGTTATTTGCCTGATTTGGGACCAATCATTAGTCACGGTGCCACGTGGTACCGTTGGTTACCTGCAGATTTGCATTCATGGTACATTGTGTCGTTGAGGGTGTTGGCTGAGTTGGAACGAATGATGCCATTCCTGTCTCGCTATGCATGCGCGGGAATGTGTCCGCCTCCCTATAATTTTGTTTAACCGCTATTTCACACCAACTGGTTGACATGATCATATTAAAAAGGGTTAACATAAAGCTTTTTGCCAGAATATTCAGTACACTTCATCATAAGTCATGCTATAACTTGAGTTTTTTGATTTGGCTTGGATAATCAACAAATTTTTCTGAATAACACATGTGTACTCTGTGCGTGGTTGAACTCGTTTTTCTGCCGTCCACCTCTTTAGAGTCTAATGTATGCTGATTCCTCCAAAAGTGCCTGGGATCAAAGTTCATCCGATTCAACGATTTTTGTGTTGAATTGCACCCTATTTGAAACATTGCTCAGAACAGTTCAGTATTTTAGCATTGGATTCTTATCAAGATATTCAGGTGAGATATAAAATAAGTATTCTTTTCTTTGGTCCGATTTTATTGTGTGGAGAAGGTGAGAAGAGATAAACGAATTCAAATGCTGTTCTAAATTTGCCATTAAATACATAATTTAAAAATGTTTCATGGATTTTTTTAGTCAATAGTGCAATATCTTTCATTTCTCAAATGAATTTGATTTTGGTTAGATTCATTGTTATGGTCTTTATCAAATATATTTCTCATTGCCCTTGAAAAATATAACTTACTACTACCCAAAACCCTGTTTTACATACCAAAAAAATGTAATTTATTTACAATGCATTATTTTAATCATACATTCAACATGTAGGTGACATCTACAAATGATACGCGGAACTATCAAAATATAGTAAAATCTTTGTTTGGTAGCAAAGAATACTCCTCACCACCGACGTCCCTTCTAAAAACAGGCCTTCAAGGCAAGGTCAATCTACAGAGTCACACAAACAGATGAACTCACCTGCAGCTCAGGAAATAAAAAAAACAAAAAAATCCTTAACCCTCTTATTTTTTATGGGTAAGCTCCATCTGAAAATCATACTTGGCGCATCCAGATAAAATTTCACTGACTCTCCGTGGCACAATATGATTAGGCGTTGATGACAACCAAGTTGAAAGTCGATAAGGGAAGGAGTATTGTTAGCCCGCTATACAAACTATAGCGGCGATTTTTTCGCCATAACTAGGACCAGCCAAAGCTGACATTACTTCACCATTATCACCGTAACGTCCAGCACTGGAGTTTTGTTACTTTTTTTTGTTTGAAGTGTTTATTTCAAAACAGTGATTTTAACCACTAGTCATAGATTCACCCGTTTTCTGTTTCATTTGTTATAGCAGCTCTGACACCTACGTATCGCCGTTGCAACAGATCTGTCTAATGTTTTCTTTTGAAGCCTCGATCGTCACGGCTTCAATCCATCAGTGCGCATCACTGGAAGCGTCTATTCAAGATCAGAAAAGGTCGGGTGAATCCATCTGCCCTATGAGCCGTCGATTCGGGTACATAGCTGCGCGGGTGGCACCTGACCATCAAAGCACTGAAAATCAAGAAAAAATATGCATACAGTGTCGTATCTCGTGCATACATATCGCGTATTGTTTTTTTTGGATCTGAGGGTCGCGAGCGATGGCACACCCATCTTTCGTGAGCCGAATAGCAGTCATGGTGCCTCTTTTATGGCAGAGTTTGGTTAATGATAGTTAATTTTGAGATTTTTGTTGACTGTGATATATGGTTCTCATGCTGCAAGAAAGAAGGTAGAGCGATGTAGTATTGTAACCTGCATATACTCTTGCATACCACTCATACTGAACGTGAGCTTGGCATTTAATGCTCAGTTTCTGGCAGTGACAACGCATGTTATAAAGTGGTAAGCTCTGTGCGCTTCTGTGTAATGGCTAGTTATGAAACACTACTTCTGTGAATGATTGATACTTGCCTTGTAATATAAGATAAATATAGAATAAGATGCAATACATATCTCAAGTATGAATGGATAGTCTAACTAAAAATTGCTGGGGATAATAGGCAATAATAGGCAATAATGTGAAATTATGTGTGGGATTTCATTGTACACATTTTTCTCTGATTGAATTCTAATTAACCAAATGAAAATGTTTTGCATAGATATATTATCACAAGGAATGAAGTTTCTTGAAACAAATCCAAATAAGAGGCTTGCTGTAGGCTGGGGCTGGTGGCTGGGCGGGGTAAGGATAGATAGGGATGGGGGATGGCAGGGATGTAGGGTACTGCAGTACCCCCAACTTTTTAGCCCTGGGTCAATAAGCATTCCCTAGAGAAAAAATTAAAACAATATTCATAGTCCCTGGCATAGGGTGCTGGGGACAACAACGCCCCCTACAAAAATTTGTTCCCAGGGGATGGGGAATGTTTGAGAGAAAAATACCCCTTCCATATATGCGTAACAACTGCAGCAATTAATTCAAATGTATACATTGAATGCAATGCTGCCCTTTATTGAAATATACCACTGTGAATTAGAGGGCGGGTTATCAAGAGAGCACTCCTTAAAATGTACAACTTGAAAAATCAATGCAACGTGAATACTTTCTGGCATAGTGATCAGGAATGTTGAGAGATTTTAGCATTTCAGGCTGAAAAAAAAAATGTACCAGATTCAAGAATCTAAATTAACTGTGACAGTAAGCTGAGGAATTTAATTTCACTATAATGGTGACATTACATAAATAGCAGTACACCAGTTTCGATTGCTTTCTTCAATTGTGCGATTTCCTAGTAAGACCTGATGACCTGTAAAACACATGTACATGAGTATGCTGTACAAAAGTGTACATTAGATTGTATTCTGCATTCTTTGTAATGGCCCAACATCCTTCAAGGAGTGTGTTCTTTTTGTGTTGTGTTTGTGTGTTGTTGTTGTTGATGTGTGTGAGTGTGTGCTTTGTGTTTGTGTGTGTTTGTGATTGTTTTATTTTAGATAGGGGGGGGCGGCAAGCAAGATTGATGTCTGAATTTCACAAAGGACAACAATTCCTAAACTAGGAAAAAAATTAACATTCTGGAGAACATTAATTTCGAACACTGTATTTTATTTTGTCCTGTATAATATTGGGGCCCTTCTTTTGAAAAGGAAACAAATTGCAAAAAAATAATTTATTCTTTGAAATTTTCAACTTGCATATCATGACAAAGCAAATCAATTACTGAATATATTTCTTTAAAAAACCATATTAGTCAACTTGCCAAATTTTAAATGACTATTGAAATAACATGAGCATTTTATCTCTCTTTAAATAATGTAAATAAGTATGTAAAACTTCTTTCTGAAGAGATGTTGCATATGTTTGTCCAACCCATATCAACAATACCAACCTAAAAAAATATTTTATTCTTCATTTGAAAAATACAAAACAAATTATCAAACTTTAATGCACATCACTGAAGAAAACAATAAGTTTTCCCAGCAGAAAACTATCTGCATTATAATATTCTTTTTGGTGTCAAAAGCTGTTGTTCTTACTTTAAATACCAAATATGATTCCATAATTGCCATTCTTAATTAATAATACAATAATGCACTCACGTGACGATTTGTCCGACTGTTTTGTGGGTTTTGCAGAGAAGGCACAGCAGATTAGTCTCAGTCTAGACCATCAACCGTATGACCCATAGACACTACCTCCCGATGTTACCGTTCATAGATACTACTTGACTTAAAGCAAGACCGTGTATTAATTTCAATAGCAAATTGACTGAAACATTATTCTTCCTCTAATAAAACT